>DF358205.1:235076-279106 GCA_000787875.1 Solanum virginianum
AATCCGAGCTATTCTTTCAACCTTTTCGCCCCTAATTGAATTTTCTAATACATTATATCATATACATATCATGTGTAGCCTATGTTTGTACCATAAAAATCTTACAATATCCCACAAAGCACAACACATAACAATTATACATAATATACAAATGGGCGTCATAACGTTACATCCCTTTGCTATATTTTGACTTCAATTGTTTTATGCCAAATAATACAAAATCAAGTAGTCTTACATACCTTGCTGTACAACCTCACTATTGCCTTGAGATAACCTTCCCTTCCTCCAAATATTTATCTACAACATACTAGGTGATAAAACTAGCATTAGCAGCCAATAGACACATCTCCACCACTTCTACTCCCTTCCCTTTACCTTTCTTTTTCCTGGTTTCTGTAAGTTCCTATTACGAGCACAATTACGATATCACCCAAGAACTCACTTTTGCTGATCGTAAAAATAGTACAGCAGCCTTTATACATCATTATAGAACCAATACACATAAATAATAGTAACCACCCTTCATAATTAATCCAACCAAAAAGAGAAAAGCTTCCAAATAAACAAGAAAAATGTACAACAACTTTTGGAACACATGTTGTCCAACAATTTCAGCAAAGAGTATAATCTGCTTATCCTCTTATTTTACATGAGAAAATCATACTAAACACATAAGTAAACTTACTTACCTTAGTCTTCAATATTCAGGTTTCCTTCAAGAACCCTAGAGGGTTGTATTGGCTGCCTTGTGAAGTGAAGTAAAGAGAGAGAAAAAGTCTTTAGGAAAGTTGAAATTTGTTTCCAAGTGAAATGATTTAAGGGGCTGTTTTTGAGCCCTTTTAAAGAGTCACTTTGGCCGAATTTTGAAATTTGTTTCCAAGTGAAATAATTTAAGAGGCTGTTTTTGAGACCTTGCAAAGAGTCATTTTGGCCGAATTTCTCTTGAGCTTTTGACTATATATTAGCACATATTAACAAGCTAGTGATGCAGCAGCTTGGCCCTCACACTTGGGCCTAAATGGGTCTCAAAATTGATGGGCATTGGCTGCCCATTTTCCTAACTCCTCTTCACTTAGTTTAGGCCCAATTAGTCAAGTGGGTTGTAATGTACTTGGACCCTTTTATTCTTCATCCTGGGCTGTAAGTGTAGACTATTTATGATGCTAAGACATGGGCTAAAGTTACACCCTTAACTTGGACATTATTCATAATCGAAATTGGATAAATTCAATGTCGGGCCTCATCTCCATTTAACTAGCAAATTTAAGCTAAGCAAGTAGGTGACTCACCTACTAGCTTCCTAACTCCTACAAGAACCTTAATTCCCTCTCTTTGTTTAGGGCCGTGATATCCTCATTTTGACTTAAAACTTATTGACACTTGACCCTCTTCAGCGTTAGACACACTAACGCCCTCTAATATGAGATTAAAGTACTTTTAAAACTTGGTACTAATTTGAAAAGCCATATCATGTTTCATTTGTGTAGTACTAGTATTATAAGATGTGGGGTGTTACACAAACCATAGAGAAGTCACTAAAAAAAAGGCAAGTGTGCAGCAAGTTTCTAAACACATGATGTCCGGCCTTTGTTCACAAGCATAACTAGCATATATTTCTTGTTTGTCATGGGATAAGTATAACAAATACATGGATATTTCCACTTACCTTAGCCTTCAAGATTCAAGTTTCCTTCAAGAACCCTAGAGGGTTCTATTGGCTACCCTATGAAGTGATGTAAAGAGAAGAAAGAGTCTTCAGGAAAGTTGAAAATTGTTCCAAAATGAAATGACTTAATGGGCTGTTTTTGAGCCTTTTAAAGGGTCACTTTGGCCGACCTTCTTCTGAAATTTTTACCAAATATTAGCACATATTAATAAGCTGGTGATGCAGCAGCTTGGCCCTCACACTTGGGCCTAAATAGGTCTCAAAGTTGATGGGCCTTGGCTGCCCATTTTCCTAATTCCTCTTCACTTAGTTTGGGCCCATTTAGTCAAGTGGGTTGTGATGTACTTGGGACCTTTTATTATTCATCTTAGGCTGTAAGTATTGTCCATTTACGATGGCATACATGAGCTAAAGTTGCACTCTTAACACGGACTTTATTCATTGTCGAACTTGGACAAATTCGACGTCGGACCTCGTCTCCATTTAGATAGCAAATTTAAGCTAAGCAAGTAGGTGACTCACTTGCTAGCTTCCTAAGTCCTACAAGGACCTCAATTCTTCACCTCGTTTAAGATCGTGATCTCCTTAATTTGACTTAAAACTTATGTACGCTCAACTCTCTTCAGTGTTAGACATATATATCACCCTTTAATTTGAGATTCAATCACCTTTTAAAAATTGATGCTAATTTGAAAAGCCATATCACGTTTCATTTGCATAGTACTAGCATTGTAAGATGTGGGGTATTACACATGTAAATAATCATAGAAGATAATATAACAATGAAATGATTATGTTACACAAATAATGGAATGTGTATGAGATGAAACAACTCATGAACTTTATTTAGCAACACGAACCATTGTAACTTGCTATCCACGTATGTATGCAGATTTAAAAGTGACTATATATGGGAGCATATGAACATATGAAAGAGCGGAGACATGATTAATAATTATGTCAGAGTTGGTAAGTGCCTTCATGTGCTAAGGAAGAATCTTGATTTCATGCCAAGTAATATGAAATCGAGTAGCCTTACATACCTCGTTGTACTAGGCAGCAAGAGGATAATTATAAACTCGAGCATGTTCTTTCAACCTTTTCGCCCTTAATTGTATTTTCTAATACACATTCTCATATACATATCATGTGCAGCCTATTTTAGTACCATAACAGTCTTAAAATAGCCCACAAAGCATAACACATAGCATTTCCACACAACATACAAATAGGTGGCATAATGTTACATCCTTTTGCTACATTTTGACGTCGACAATTTCAAACCTGTTCCAACTTTAACCAAACAGTCCCCACCTTATATACACATAAAACCAGTCTTAAAATAGTTCAAAAATAGTCCTCAAAATAGGTGGAGGATGTGAGACCATAGTCCTCAATCAATCAGCCCACAAATTCCTATTACGAGCGCAATTACGATATCACACAAGAGCTTACTTTTGCGGACAGTAAAAAATGGTGCAGTAGCCTTTATACATCATTATAGAACCAATAATTATTAATCCCAATAGCCTCCCTTTATAATAAGTCCAACCAAAAAGGGAAAAGCTTCCAAATAGACAAGAAAAATGTACAACAACTTTTGGAACACATGTTGTCCAATAATTTCCGCAAAGGTATAATCTGCTTAGCCTCTTATTTTACATAAGAAAACCATACAAAAAGCATAAGTATTCTTAATTCACTTTACCCTCAAGATGTAAGGCTTCTCCAAAAACCCTAGAAGTCTCATGTGGCTGCTTGTAAAGTCAAGAAAGAGTTGAGAGAGAACTTGCAAAACAACCTAATTTTTTTTGTTCAAGTTAAAATGGCTTGTGGGAGCTATTTTAAACCCTTTTAGAAAGGGGACTTTGGATGACCTACTAAGGTATTTTTAGTCTTACTTTACTAAGCTAGTGATGCAGCTTCTTGCCCCTTTCACTTGGGCGTTATTGGGTTCAAATTGGTTGGGCCTTAGCTGTCCACTTTTCCCTTTTCTCCTTACTTAGTTTTGGCCTAATTCACCAAGTGAGTTTTGTTGTACTTGGGTCCTTTCTATATTATTATTAGGCTAAAAATATAATTTATTTATGATTCTAAAACATGGGCTGAAGTTACACCCTTAACATGGACTTTATTCATAATTGGACTTAGAGAAATTGGACGTCGGCCCTCGTCTCCATTTGGCCAGCAAATTTAAGCTAAGAAAGTAGGTGACTTACCTGCTAGCTTCCTAAGTCCTACAAGCACCTCATTTGTCTCACTTCATTTGAGGTCGTGATCTCTTCAATTTGACTTAAAACTTATTTACACTCGACCCTATTTAGCATTAGACATACATATCGACCTCTACTTTGAGATTCAAGCACTTTTAAAAATTGGCGCTAATTTGAAAAGCCATGTCATGTTTCATTTGCATAGTACTAGTATTGTAAGCTATGGGGTGTTACAATAAGGTTGTACATCCATAAGTTAGTGAGGTTGCATGGGGTTTTTTTATCTATCATATAGGATCATGGTGCACAATTTACTTCACACTTTTGGAGGTCTTTTCAAAGGGGTCTTGGTACCAAAGTTCACCTTAGTACAACCTTTCACCCTCAAACAGATGGCCAAGACGAGAGGAAAATTCAAAACCCATAAGATATGCTTAGTGCATGTGTATTGGAGTTGCCCATCATCCATTGATTCAGTTTGTCTACAACAATAGCTATAACTCTAGTATTGGTATGGCTCCTTTTGAGGCTCTTTATGGGAGACGTTATAGATCACTGGTCCGTTGATTTGAGGTTGGAGATGTGGCTTTATTGGAATCAAATCTGGTTATGGAGGCTCTTGAGAAGGTTAAGATGATTAGGGAAAGGTTGAGGACAGCCCAAAGTTGTCAAAAATCTTATGTCGATGTAAGAAGGAAAGACCTAGAATTTGTGGGTGATTGGATCTATTTGAAGGTTTCTCCAATGAAAGGTGTGCTCTGATTTGGTAAGAAGGAAAAGTTAAGTCCAAGGTATGTTGGTCATTATGAGGTAATAGAGAGGGTCAGTAAGGTAGCTTATGAGTTGAAGTTTCCTAGAGAAATGAATTCGGTTCACTCAGTGTTCCATGCCTCTATGTTGAGAATATGTTTTGGTGATCCTAATGCTATTATTCCTATTGATGTTGTGAGTGTTGTTGAGGATAACTTGACTTATATGGAGGTTCCGATTCAGATATTGGATAGGCAAGTAAATAAATTGAGGAACAAAGAGGTGGCATCTGTTAAGGTCCTTTGGAGAAACCAACAAGTTGAAAGTGCTACATTGGAGGCCAAAGCAGACATGCGAAAGCAGTATCTTCATTTTTTCCACTCCTCTCAAGCCTAAGGTACTAATCCTAAGTCCCCTATGCAATTTCAAGTCTTATGTTTCAGCCCCTATGTCATTCATATGCATTCATATTTAAGTTGGCAAGTTTATGATGATTTTACACTTACATTGGAATTTTAAAAATGGCGTTTTAAATGTAATGTTGCACTTTAATTGGGGCTAGAAAGTTTATGATGATTATACACTTATGTTAAGAATTTGAAAGTGGTATTTTACATGTTATGTTGCATTCTAATTATGTCTGATTTGTCGATGATCGCTCTTATCTTGTATGTCTCTTTTTACATTTGGGAACGAATGTTCCCAAGGGGCAGATATTATAACGACCCCAAAAAGTGCCCAAAATCGGGCCTCGGAATGCCCAAAATTTTAATTTATGTATATATCAAAATCCATTTGTTATTTTGAAAATTAGGATTCATATGTGTGATTAAAGGGTCAAAATTAGGTGGGATAGGGTCTAACCTCGATTGAAGAGCGAAAGATTAGCAATTATAAACTTTTAAGTGATGAATTCCAGTGAGGTTTACGCGTTCCCTCCGGGAAGCGCCAAGGGCGCACTTTAGGGTAATTCTTTCTCCGCATCATCTCTGCAATTCAGAGAGCTGCATTTTGCCTAGCAGTGTTTTCCCAAGCGGACCAAAATACTCAAATTGTTGGGCCTAAGTTTCCCAAATGTGTTTTTATCTATACTTGGCCAAATTGCACCCTCATACTACCCTAAATATTTCCCAATACTCACTCAAATACTTAGTCACATTTTCACTCCTCAAACTCAAGTCCCAAACACTCATCCTAAGCTAAGTTTCTCTTTCAAGGTTCTTCTGCAAGCTTCAAGTCTCCATCTCCAATCTTTCCCAAGTTCACCTCCAAGTTAAGGTATGTATTGTTAAACCATTGCATCCTTCCACCCATGGTCCCTAAGACTCTTTTTTACTAATATTGCATGATTTAAAGTTGATTTTACATGTGGGTCTTGTGTATTGAGAAATTTATTGCACAATAATTTTTGTTCATAAAAGTATGGTTGTTTTAGAATGTTTTGAGCTCTAAATCTTATATCTAATGATGGATTTGATGAGGGGTTTTGATGTGATGTCTTTGGGGTGTTGCAAGGTGTTGATTGATGGTTTTACAACAGATTTCTTGCATAATTTCATCTCTAACTTGCATGGTCTTTCACCCCTATTGTACACCCCTTAAGTGTTTGATAAAATGTCCGGCTAGGGTTTCTTGAGGAATTGAAGGTCCAAAGCATGAGATATGATATGAATGATTTTATGATGTTGAAATGAGCTTATGTATACGATTATTCCTATATGAAGTTTTGCACTAGAGAATATGATAAATCCTATATAAAGTGTTGCATTAGACCATACCCGATCTAGGGGACAAGAGCCTGGGTAACCATGTTGAGTGATTATACTCATCAACCATGAGAAGGGTTTATACTTTATCATTGTGTTGGTAAGGTGTGATAACCATCAACCATGTGTGGGGTTTATACCACACAACCACCAAGGGGTTTATACCTTGAACAGCTAGTTTGGTCTCTTCTTCACGTATGATATCTTATATGAGCATGAATTTCTTAAGCATGTTTTACTTAAGCATTAAGCATACATGTGATATTGTTATATTATGTCTATTGCTTAATATTATGCATTTTGACTATGATGCCTACTTATTGTTGCATTGCATCCTACATACCGAGTACATTCAAATGTACTAAGGCATACTCTATGCATACATGATGTCACCATGTAGGAACCGGTGCCCAAGTTGATCATCCTCCTCCACATAGCTAGTTTGGTGCTATTCAAGCTAGTTAGTGAGTCCTCCACTTCGAGGACCTAGTCTATGCTTCTTCTATTATTTATTGTGATATTCATCTTTATTGTTTATTTTGACTATGAGGGTGAGTCTGGTTACTTTGTCTTGGCCCCCGTTCTATCTATATATTTAGAGGTGTTTGTTGGACAAATTATGTATCTATGTTATAAGCTATGACTCCTTGGCCCTTATTAATATTGTGCAAGCTTTTCCCTTAGCCCCATTTTTCCCCATTCTTAAATCTTGAATGCTTGATTTATTGCTTTGACAACCAAGGATATGTAATGATGTTTTATGAGGCTTGCTTGGGGTCCCTTCGAGTTCCCCCTTGCGTAGTGTCACGCTAGACCCTAGGCTTGGGTCATGATAATGTGTCAACATAAGAGTATACTTTAACATTGATTTATAGTGGATCCATTTAGTGCACACTCTCTTGATATTCTTCCTGAAATGGGTCATGTTCCCATAAGTCAGCTTCTTATGAGATCCTTTCTGAAATGGGTCATGTTCCTATAATGTGAAGTATGGTTTACCCTTACAAGTAGACCACCTTTTTACCGATGAGGGGTAATCATCGGGATTCTATGTTGTAGCTCGCTTGATCTTATTTTATGTTAGTTGCGGTCTCTTTCCATACCTATGTATTATGATTTATACCATTTGAATGATTTACAAGTATGTTTTACTTCAAGCATTGATTATGCATGCCATATTGGGATTACACTTATCTATTGCCTATTACTATGCGTTTTATATATATTTGGCTATGTCTTGTTGAATTTCATCATACGTACTTAGTACATTCAAACATACTAATGCATAATCAATGCCTACATGATGTTACCATGTAGCAATCGGAGCACGTCTTAATCATCCTCTGCATGGCTAGTCTTGGTGTTTTGGGAGATAAGTTGTGGTTAGTCCTCAAGTTCAAGGACACTAGCTATTTTACTCTTTTCATATGTTTTCTCTTTATGTTGAACTCTTAATACTATGAGGTTGAGCTCGGAAAGTGTCTTGTCCTCACTCCAATCTATGTTTAGAGGTGTTGTTGGAACAAATAATGTACTTAAGCTTTGATCTTTGACTCTTCCATGTTTTATGCTATCAAAAACTTCTCTTAGTTTTTCTTTCCCTTTTATATTATCACTTGTGGTTGCTTACTTTGTTTTTGCAACCAACGATGTGTGATTGGTTTGATAAGAGACTTGTTTGGGTTCCTTCGGTTTCCCATTCATCATGTCACATCTAGGTCCTAGGCTTACGTCGTGACAATGCAATAAAAGAGAAGTTTGTGGCAAGGATGTGGTGAGTGAAATTGTTGATTTACCATAGAGGTTTAAACACATTCCTAGGCCTCCTTCTCCATTCCCTCAGAGAATCAAAAAAGGGGGAATAGGAAGGCAAATTCAAGCACGATCTCTCCATGCTTAAGTAGCTCTCCATCAACATCCCTCTCATTGAGGCATTGGAAAAGATGCCAGGGTATGCGAAGTACATGAAGGACTTGGTCACCGAAAAGTGCACTGTGAGTCAGGAGCTATCTTAAGAGCTTCAACAATGCAGTGCTATTGCTATGAGGTCCTTGGTTCAGAAGAGAAAAGATCCAGGTACTTTCACCATTCCCTACACCATTGAAGATGTGGAGTTTACGAGGGCACTATATGATCTAGATGCCAGCATAAATCTGATGCCCCTTGTGATCTACAAGTAGCTTGGACTGGGAGCCCCTACTCCAACTAGTATGTGGTTATTAAAGGCAGATCGCACTGAGAAGAAGCCTAAAGGGATACTATATGATATGTTGGTAAAATGTTTAAAAATTCATATTCCTTGCAAACATTATAATCCTAGATTGCAAAGTTTACATTGATGTCCCAATCATCTTAGGAAGACCATTCCTAGCCACTGGACTAGCCTAGTAGATATGGAAGTTGGTTAACTCCGGTTTAGATTGAATGATGAAGAAGTTGTCTTCAATATTCGTTAGTCTATGAAGCATCCAGATGAGTTTAAGAGTGAAGTTTGGAAAGTTGGTGAAGTTTGAGTAACCAATTTATCCAAGTCATATCGCGATAATAAATCAGGTACTACTTGGGAGAAAACCCAAGGTTTTTAATGTAATAGCATTGTTATAGATTTATTTTCAGTTTTGGACTCATAGGTAGTTTATTTTCTTGTGTTTGGATTGTCACTTTGGACATTGGACTGGTTGCATATAGGGTAACTATGTATTTTATGAAAAGTATGTAGGTACAGGACTAAGTCAGTCTGTTTGGCTAAGAAGAGAATCAAGTTGAGTTTCTATGATTGGGTTTACGAGCCATAAATCATTTTACGAGTTGTACCCCACCTCGTAGAGAATTCCAATAAGCAGAAAATTATGTACTCTGTCCACAGGTCAACTTTATGATGTGTAGATCAAAACTACGAGTCGTGAATGGGGCTTATGGACCCCAGATAAGTTTTCTGAGAATTTGATAAGTATTGGGATCTCTAGGACCTACTCTACGAGCCGTAAATCACTTTACAACTTGTACACTAGTTTATGAAGCCTAGTCCTAGAAACTAGGGTTTGGATGTTCTTCAAAACCATGATTTAAGTATCATAAAATCCTCTACGGCCCTTAATCAGGGTTTCGTAGAGCCCAGGCCTAGTAATTTTCATTATTCACCCGGTAAATATAAATAGAGGCGCAAAAATTATTTTGACCCCACAATTGACTTAATTTACTAAAATTACCCAACCTACCCCACAGCCTAAAACTTCTTATCACCTCCAGCCACCGTCGACCAAATTTTCGACAAGAATTCCGACTGCCCTAGGGTTTCAAGTCTAATAATCTATTTCATCTTCTTAACTTTTACTCAAAAGCTTGGTAAGTTTTTTATTATACCAAATATCTCTAAATTGCATTGTTTTTGAATGATTGATTTGAATATTATGTGGGGAATGCTGGTAAGACATAAAACCCATGAATGTATTGAATATGTGATTGGTAGAAATCAGGTTGCCCTTATTTGAACTATCATCTAGGTTCGAAATTGGGCACTTTGGCCTTTTGTTAATATTTTGATTAATTGTGTTTATGTCAATCGAATCACTCACTACACATGATTAAATTCTTGTGTTTGTGAATTGGTGGGTGATGACATAGGTGCA
The DNA here is from genome assembly GCA_000787875.1 of Solanum virginianum. NCBI lineage: Eukaryota > Viridiplantae > Streptophyta > Magnoliopsida > Solanales > Solanaceae > Solanum > Solanum virginianum. The sequence continues at coordinate 245,101 of DF358205.1, forward strand.
TGATCTTTTCTGAAGCAATTAGAGGTGGTCAGAATTGTAGGATAATTTATGCTAAATCACTTTCGATAGGGTGTATGTGTGTTAAACATGTTGCAGGTGATGGTTATGGTGTGCAAATCATGTGGGTGCATGTATTCTTTCTTTGATGCTGATAATTTATTAGTTGAAATAGTATATTGGGGTTTGTGTAATGGACATAGAAACACAGGTAACTGAGTTTTCTAGTTCATGAGTGGCTTTTAAGGCTCGTGAAGTAATCCATGAGTTGTAATTGCCCCTCATGCACAATTCCAAAAACTTAATATTTCTAAGTGTCCATCAAGCAAGACCTTCCATAAGTCATAGATCACTTTATGACTCATAGATAGGTCTCATAGATACCTGCCTAGAATTAATGAGTCACTAGAATTTTCTACGACCTAGTCTACGACTCGTAAACCACTTTATGAGTCATACCTGGTCTCATATATTTTTCCAATAACTAAAATTTTTTGAACACCTAGTTTATGAAGGCTCTTTACAGCTCATAGTATCCAGTATGGCCCATAAAGGTGCTTTCGTAAAACCCTTTTGTAACTCAAATGATTTTTTGCATTTCAGATCTTGACTTATGGGGCTAACCATGGTGCATATATGTTTATGTTTCAGGTACTCTAGCCCTAAAAGCCAAATATGCTGAGATCCAGGCTATGAGAAGGAGGCTCAGTGATAAGCCTTCAGATGATGAGTAGACCACTCAGCTGAATGGTTCGCTAGAGGTCCTAGATATCAAATCAGAACCAGAGGATACTACACCACATACAAGAGTCGCTGGTAGAATAGGGCGTACTCAGGCTCCTGTTGCTAACACTCGATAATTTGAAGAGAGAGGCAATGACAAGAGCGGGCTACAAGAAATGACTCCATCTGGAGAGAAGTCTAGCTTTGAGGAGGCTCTGAGGATAGATTAAAGGTAGAGTCCTTCGCCACACCAGATCATCATCATCTACACCGAATGTTCTCACTATCCAATGGTGCGTCAAAGGCATGTGAGATATATATGTGGAGGGCAGATAGTAGAGAGCGGCGCAAGTCAACCCACTTCATTTATGAGGAGCCCATAGTCATCGATGATAGATGTGACTGTGTACCTGGTCTCCAACACATGCTGACTAGATATGGGCTTCAATGGATGAATAGACCTCTCGGACGATACTACCCAACCATGGTGAGGGAGTTTTATGCCTTCTATGTAGCCACTATCCAGCTTACTCTTCCTAAGGAAAAAAATCCCCTCACTCAACCCAGACTAATAGAGACGAGGATAAGGGTCCAGAGGGTAGACATATCAGAGGAGAACATCTATCGTATATTATTTGGTCCCGAGTTTCTTGCCCCCAGATCCACAGTAGAGTTTGACTTTAGGGTGGGGCAGATGAGGGACCCACTAGTGATAAAGGATCCTGAGCAACTAGCCATATTAATGAGAAGGCTGGCTGGGTATATTGCCGAGCAGGATCCAGAACCTACTTGGGTTGCCACTCGCTTGGAGCCTATCGTCAAGGCTTCGCTCAGTTTCCCTGCTAAGTTTTGGTGGATGATTATTCATTCACGCATTTGGCTAACACTTGTTGATAATACTCTAATCCTGAAGCATGAGGTTTTGGTTGCTAGCATCTTAGCTGGCTATGAGATTGACTAGGCCTGCCTCATTGATAAGCAAATCAATAAGGCCGCACTGAAGAGGTCCAACTCCATCCTATTCCACACTTAATTTACTAGCTTTGTCTAGAGTCGAGGGTGGAGATACTACATCAACTGGACGAGATGATTAAGGCCCAGCATACATTAGATCCCAGCCTAATGAATGCTAAAGAAAACTCAGTGGCATTCCGATGAGCATAACTTCCACCTACACCCGAGATGTTCACCTCAGCGTCACCAACTGAGGGTTTGGAGACTGCCATGACTACTACTGTTGCTCCTAATAAGCTGAGGCCCCTGTAGCACAAGGCAATTAAGGAGAGGGGGTCCACTATTACTATTCCTATACCACAAGCCACTATTTCACAACCGACTACAGCTGGCATGATCAATGTGTCTGTTATTTTTATACAGGCCTTAGCGCAGAGGTTATCACACACTGAGTCATAGTTGACTCAACTCATTCATTAGATTAGGCCATAGGTCTACCAGGCGATAGCAAACTCAGAGGAGCGAAGCCAGTCATTCACACTCGCCACTATTCAGGACTGCATTTCTATAATGGATGCCCACATCAACATCTTCGAGGAGAGGGTATAATGGAGATTAGCCGAGGCCCGACCTTTAGATTTATCAGCTATGTAAACAGAGATCTAGCAGCTCCAAGCTGACTTGACAGCAACACTAGCAGCACTGGTTGCACTACCATCCACTATACTTCAGGTGTCGGTAGTTGATTTGTTTACTCCAAAGGATCCCAACTAGTTTTCCCTTGGGAAGAGACCTTGCATAGATGATGAGCCAGAGGAGAGACATGTACATGCAAGGATGACACAGGAGGTGGAGCTTGAGTTTGCCTTGAGGAGATCAAGGCATGATGAGAAGATGAGGCAAGTTCGAGTGACGAAGCAGGTGAGTACCACTACTGAACAGACCACCCCAAGAGAGGAGGGTTTCCAGACTTAGCCACAAACTAGCGCTTAGGTGCCTAGGTATGTTTTTGACCCCCTATGTTTTATTTTGCTTTAATTTTGTTCATTCAGGACAATGGGCATCTTTTTGATGGGGTGTGGGTAGTTATGGGCCTCAGTGATGTCTGAGCAGCTTAGGTATATAACTATGCCAATTTTTATTCTCGGGGTTTTCTTGCTTGTGTTCGTTTTCCCTGTGAATATTTAATTTATGTAGAATCAGCATGTTTAAGGTGTTTAGATAATATTTATAGCATAGAGTACCAATACCTGTGGCATATAGCATGCCTTTTATGTGTAATTTGAAAAACAAATACCCACCAAAAATTTTATATTAAGTAGTTAGATAACAACCATGCATGTGTAGGTTTTTGACAATATCTGTTCTAATATGTGAGGGTATATTGAGATAAAAAGCATGATCTGCGAGTCTTTTGTTGATAATGTATGTAGTGTCATGTGAGTGTGAGAATAATTTGACAAATTCATGTGTTTTGTTCTAATTTAGAATTTGCCCTATTACTCTAAGTTAGATTGTAGATTAATTAGATTAGGAAAGGATCTTAGGCCATTATTCTTAAATAGTCCACGTTAGCCTAAAAATAACCAACCAATTGATGATTTATCCCTTGTTCCAAATGTTTGAGCCTAACATGTACCTATTATTTAAAAATACCTGATTAACCTAGCCTTGTCTAATGAAAACTCCTGAAATTGGCATTGGTCTTTCCTTGAACATTGCGTACCTTGACTGAGGCAAAGAGCCTAAGTTAAGCGTAGCTACCAATAGTTGCCCTGGTTCGAAGGATGGATATTGTGCACCTTAACATATGCTAAAAGCTTAAGTTAAGGGTGGCTGGTGTAAGGGTGAAAATAAAGGGGTGAGTTAGGAATACAGAGAAAAAGGAGAAAAATCATGTACTGGGTGAAAGAAAAGTAAGTGATGCCTTAGATGTAAGCTAAAAAGCAAAATGAAGTGTAATAAAAAGGCAAAAAGCTGAAAAATGACAAGAAAGCACCAGAAAAGCTTGAAAGAGAAAAAAGGAATAATAAGGTGAGAATAACAAAATTAGTGGGGAAAAACTGTAGAAAACATAGTGTTAAGGAGGGCCTTTCAACCTAAGTTCTATTTTTCTTATCTAGATCACAGTGAAGAGGCTCAGACTCTGAGTCCCAATGGATATTGGGATCCTCTTTTATTTTCTTTCTCTCAGACTATGTATCATATATTTATGAGACAGTGTTGTATTTTCCCTCAATATAGTTGTATTTACTTTTTTTATTGTTCTTGATGCTCTTGTACTCATGACTTCGGGTTTTGTGAGATTTCTTATGTCTTATGAATTTGTTTCCATTTTAATTATCTTTCTTTAGTTGTGAACTTCTGATAGTGACAAGTTTGATATCAGAGCTCTAGGTTCATTGGGCTCATGAGTCATGAGTATGGTCTCTAGGAGAGTCTCACAGATCGGTATGTAGACGTCCACACCCATATTCGGGAAGCTGCGGGATGTTTGCTATGAAAAGTTTTCATATCTTGTTTCCATTTGTGTGTTTCTTTGTATTGCCCATTTTGGAAGTGTCTAATCCTTCTGTGCAGATGTCGATCTCAATCCCATTGATCAGTTGAAGATCTCGAGGAAGCTAATGTGCCTCCCACTCGAGGTCGAGGTGTCACGCCCAAAGTCCCATTAAGGCAGACTGGCACCCATTATCGATAAGTCTCGGAAGAACTGACTTGTGTCTATTTGCTTTCTATATATAGTAAAAGGGATTTTTACATTCAACATGCCTTTATGAAAGTAAACAGTAATAACAGGCCAAAAGAAAATGTATATGACTAGGCCATTGGGGTCACGTTGTCTAAAGTATGAGACATGACCACACTTTAATTTACATAGTCTACAAAGCCTCTAGATATGGAAAAGCATTTTATAAGGCTCGGGACAGGCCCCGTCTCGACAAACTGTACAACACAAAAATATAACCCCTAGACACGCAAAGCTCTGAAGCAACCTAGAGCTTGGTAACCACAGCTGGATATCATGTACTCCTGCTGGGGGGATCTACTAGCACCTGTACCTGCATCATGAAATGCAGGTCCCCCATAATGGACGTTAGTACGAGATAATGTACTGAATATGTAAGGCAGGAAATACTATATATGAAGTAACAACTCAAATAAAACTATGCACTGATGTAGGATAAGAGACCTCCTTTAGTTATACTGTAGGATCATGTACTTTATGTTCTTTTTATTACTTTACCTTTACTATATAATATGTGTAAAACATGTAATACAAATGACCAGCTGATCAGTGGTAAGTCTATATCAGGATCTACCCTTGCTAGGCTTTTCCTTTAACCCCTTGTGCTACCCCCATGATAGGATCGACCCTATCTAGTTAATTTTTCCACCCCTCGGGTTACCACCCATCAATAAGCAATATACTTTACCTTTCAATTACCTTTGAGATGATTCTTTTGATGGTCACAATATTGGAGCTGTATGGTTGTATATATAGCATATGATATGTAGATAATCATACAAGACAACAGGACAATGAAAAGCATATGTTACACAAATAATGAAATGCGTATGAGATGAAACAACTTGTGAACTTTATTTAGCAACAAGAACCTATGTAACTTGGTATCCATACATATATGTAGATTTGAAGGTGAATATGTATGGGAGCATATGGACATATGAAAGAGTGGAGAGATGACTAATAGTAGTGTCGGAGTTGGTAAGTGTCTTTATGGGCCAAGGAAGAATCTAGATTTCATGCCAAGTAATACAAAATTAAGTAGCCTTACATACCTCATTGTACGACCTCGCTATTATCTTGAGATAACCTTCCCTTCCTCCAAATATTTATCTATAACATAGTAGGTAATAAAACTAGCATTATTATATGAACTCATTATTACGAACTCATTATTACCTCGAGATAACCTTCTCTTCCTCCATATATTTATTTACAACATAGTAGGTGATAAAACTAGCATTAGCAGCAAATAGATACATCTTGGCAGCCCAATCTCAAATAATTAGAACACACAGGCAGCAAGTGTATAGTTATAAACCCTAGCGTGTTCTTTCAACCTTTCCACCCCGAACCATTATAGAAAAAATAAACATGGGCAGCAAACGGATAATTACAAACCTGAGCGTATTCTTTCAACCCTTTTGCCCCCAATCATATTTTCTAATACACATTCTCATATACATATCATGTGCAGCATGTAACAATTCTACACAACATATAAATGGGCAGCATAATGTTACATCCCTTCGCTACATTTTGACATCAACAATTCCAAACCTGTTCCAACTTTAACCAAATAGTCCCCACCATATATACACATACAACTAGCCTTAAAATAGTTCAAAAATAGTCCTCAAAATAGGTTGAGGAAGTGAGACCATAGTCCTCAATCAATCAGCCCACAAGTTTCTATTACGAGCACAATTATGATATCACACAAGAACTCACTTTCATGGACTGTAAAAATGGTGCAGCAGCCATTATACATCATTATAGAACCAATACATATTAAGAACAATAGCCTCCTTTCATAATTAATCCAACCAAAAAGAGAAAAGCTTCCAAATAAACAAAAAAAATGTACAATAACTTTTGAGAACACATGTTGTCCAGTAATTTCTGCAAGGATATAGTTAGCTTATCCTCTTGTTTTACATAAGAAAATTATACTAAACACATATGTAAACTTACTTATCTTTAAACTCAAGGTTTAGAGCTTCTTTAGTGATCCTTGTGAGGTTGTGAGGCTTGTTTTGGACACTTTGAAAGAGAACAAAGAACAACCAAGAAAAGCAGATTTTTTTTGTGTCCAAGCTGAAATGGCTTTAGGGGCTATTTTCATCCCTTTTTAAAAGACTTCTTGGCCGAGTTACTTTTGATTTCATAGACTTAGTATATTAGGTTGGTAATGTATCATTTTGCCCCTTTCACTTGGGCCTTAAAGGGCTCCAAATTGATGGGCCTTTGCTGCCTATTTTTTTCTCTTTTCTCTTAGTTAGTTTTGGTCCAATTTACCAAGTGAGTTTTGTTGTACTTGGGCCCTTTTATTATTCACCTGTGGCTGTAAGTACAATCCATTTATGATGCTAAAACATGGGCTAAAGTTACACCCTTAACACGGACTTTATCCATAATTGAACTTGGACGGATTCGACGTCGGACCTCGTCTTCATTTAGCTAGCAAGTTTAAGCTAAGCAAGTATGTGACTCACCTGCTAGCTTCCTAAGTCCTACAAGCACCTCAATTCCCTCTCTTTGTTTAGGGTCGTGATCCCCTCAATTTGACTTAAAACTAATTTACACTCGACCCTTTTCAGCGTTAGACACACATATCGCCCTCTAACATAAAATTCAAGAACTTTTAAAAATTGGCGCTAATTTGAAAATCCATATCATATTTCATTTGTGTAGTACTAGTATTGTAAGGTGTGGGGTGTTACATGAGGCAAAGTGCATGATAGGGTCATGGGTCGAAGGTCTTTTAGGGGGAAGATCCATTCAGGGAACATACCTGATCGACTTATGCAGAGCCTACTATGGTGCCAAAGGGGCCTACTGATCCAATTCCACCTCCTTTAGCTTTATCCTTTACATCGTCAATGCAGCATCTACTAATGAGGTTATTGGCTAGATTGGAGGAAGCTCCTCCAGCCCCAGCTACTGATGAGATACCAATTTCTACCATGCCAGTTGGTCCTTCTAGTGCTCTATCGAAGCCGACTATGATTCATATGGGTCCTTCTTCGGCTCCAGCAGACCCTTCTTCAACTATTATTACTCCACTTCAGGTATTTAGACTGAGTTTGGGTAGTCAGCATCAGAGTTTGGTTATTAGTATATCTATTGCACCTCCCTTGTTTATGGTGACACTATCGTCTACCAGCTCGGCCATGTTTACCATGGAGCAAGAGAGTTTTGAGAGGTTTGTGCGGTTGGCTCCATCATGTTTTGATCAAACTCATGGAGATAGAGGTTATGATTTTATATAAGAGTACCAGGACTAGTCATGGAACCTGGTTATTCTTGAGTCGCATAGATTTGCCTACAATTCATATCAGCTCACCAGTCTTGCCAAGGTGTGGCAGAGGTCAGTGGTAGCTCGTTGACCTGTGGATCACTCGTTATGACCTAGATAGTTTGCTGAGATATTTTTTAAGAGATTCATGCCCTATAGCCTCTAAGACAGCTACCAAGATAAGTTTGATAGGCTACAACAAGGATCTATGTCTACTTCTAACTACGAGGCTAGATTGCATACCTAATCCAAATATGCCTTATCTAGAATTCCTAAAGAGTTCGAGAGCATTCAACATTTTGCCAAAGCCTTTGTAGGGTATCTTCAGGAGGCTACAGCTTCTTTTGTGTTAATTAGCGGTACTTTCCAAAGTGTTGTGGATCACGCTCATATGATAGAGCATATTAGGCAGGATAGATAAGGTTGCGAAAATAGGTTCAGTCAACATGGACAATTTAGTGGGCATCTGCCATGGGACCAAGAGATTCAAAGGTAGAGACATCAGGGCCGGGCAGTTCAGGCAGGCCTCTCAGTATCTGATAGTTTTGACAGATTTAGATCTACTCAGGTAGGTAGTGTACCCAGGCATGGTGGCTCTTCATCACAGTCATCTCAGGGGCTAGACCCCAAGCCTTATCATGTTTGTGATGAGGTTGGGCACTTTGCTAACCATTGTCCACATTGGATGTTTCCTACTCAGGCATCAAGACCATAGGCGGCAGCTAGAGACACCTATCAAGGCATGAGGGTTGGTGTTAGAAGAGGTCATGGTATAGGGAGAAGAGGTGCACCTAGAGGCCTACAGGCTAGTGTTAGTCACAGAGTTCTCTATTTTGTTCGTGACTGGGCTGAGGTAGAGGCTTCTGATGCAATTATCATTGACATGGTCCCAATATGACACTATTTAGCTTTAGTTTTATTTGATCCAGGCTCTACTTATTCATATGTGTCGACATTTTTTGCTACAAATATTGATATTATATCTGAGCTTCTTGTCGATCCTATTTATGTTTCTACCCCAGAAGGTGAATCTATAGTGATGAATCAGATTAATCGGGGTTGTCTTGTAACTTTTATGGGGAGAGATACTATTTTTGATCTGATATTATTGGACATGGTTGATTTCAATGTGATTTTGGGTATAGAATGGTTGTCGCCTTATCATGCTATTCTTGATAGTCATGTAAAGATCATGACCTTATCTTCTCCATAGTTACCTCAGTTGTTATAGACTGGAGCACTTAGTTCCTATCTTAAGGGTGTTATTTCTTAAATGCATGTTTGTTGATTGATTGGGAAGGGGTGTTTTGCATACTTAGCTCATGTTTGGGCTATTTCTCAAGAGTCCCCATCTTCTGAGACTACCAAGGTTGCTAGAGAGTTTATGGATGCATTTCTGACTGACATTCCTGGTGTTCCTCGGGATCATGATATTGACTTTTATATTAATGTAGAGCTGGGCACTAAGTCAATATCTATTGCTCCTTATCAGATGGGTCCAGCTGAATTGAAGGAGTGGAAGGAACAGTTGGAAGATTTGTTAAAGAAGGGTTTTATTCTTCCGAATGTATCTCCCTAGCGTTCTCCTATATTATTTGTGAAGAAAAAGGATGGCACTATGTGTATGTGTATTAATTATCATCAGCTTAAAAGAACAAATATCGCTTACCTTGTATTGATGATCTCTTTAACCAGTTACAGGGCTCTTCGTTATTCCCCAAGATTGACATGAGGTCTAGTTACCATCAATTGAGAGTTCAGAAGTCTAATATCTCAAAAATAGCCTTCTAGACCTACTACGAGCATTATAAGTTCGTGGTTATACCATTCTAGTTGACAAATGCCCCAGTTGCCTTTATGGAATTGATAAACCAAGTGTTCAGGCCTTATTTAGACATCTTTATGATTGTATTCATAGATGATATCTTGATTTATTCTAATAGTGAGGTAGATCATGTTCAACACTTGAGGAATGTACTTCAGAGAGCAAGTTTTGGCTTGAGTCTATTGCATTTCTTGGCCACTTTATGTCAAAAAGGGTATATGGAGTAGCTGTTAGTGAGTGGGCTAGGCCTACTTTAGTTACTTAGATTCAGAGTTTCCCTAGTTTAGTGAGGTATCATCAGCATTTTGATCAAAGTATTGCATCTATAGCAGCCCCGTTGACCAGATTGACTCAAAAGGCTATAGTATTCCAGTGGTTGGATGATTGTGAATTGAGCTTACAAAAGCTCAATGATTTGTTGACTTCAGCACCTTTTTTGATTTATCTGAGGAGAGAGTTCTATTTATGGTATATTGTGATGTTTTAGGTGTGGTTTTGGGTGGTGCATTGATGCAAAGGGGGAGGGTGATAGCTTATGCTTCTAGACAACTGAAGGTACATGAGAAGAACTACCCTACCCATGACTTAGAGTTGGTTGCAGTTGTGTTTGTGTTGAAATTGTGGTGGCATTATCTTTATGGGGTGCTTTATGAGATCTTTACCAATCACTGAAGTCTCAAATACATCTTTACTCGTCCTAATCTTAACATGAGACGATGTAGGTTGTTGAAGTGCTTATGGACTATGATATCTCTATCCTTTATCACCTCGGGAAAACCAATGTGGTGGCAGATGCTTTGAGTAGGAAGGCTACTAATAAGGGGAGTTTGGAATTCTTGAGGGCTGAGGAGAGGCTCTTAGCTCTAGAGGTTCAGTTACTTGCTAGTCAAATGGTCTGTTGGACATTTCTTTTCCTCAGAGTATTTTGGTATTTGTTGATGCTAGACCTTCTTTGCTTGATTAGATATGTGCTTACTAGTTCGACGACCCCATATTATGTGTGATTCATGATAAAATGTTGAGAGGTGAAGCCAAGGTGGCTATTATTAATGCTAATGGTGTACTAAGGGTTAATGGTTGAGTTTGTGTGCCTAAAGTTGGGGATTGGGTGAGATTGATATTAGAGGAGGCCCATTGTGCTAGATATTCCATATATCTGGGTGTGGCTAAGTTGTATCATGATCTCAAACAATATTATTAGTGGTTTAGCATGAGAAAAGACATAGTTAAGTTTGCGGCCAAGTGTTTGAATTGCCAACAGGTGAAATATGAGCATCAAAAGCTTGGTGGATCGATCTAAAGATGCCTATTCCCAAGTGAAAGTGGGAGATAGTGACTAAGGATTTTTTCACAGGTTTGCCCATGGCCATGGGTAAGTTTGATTCAGTTTGGGTGGTCATTGATTGATTAACCAAGTTGGCACACTTTATACCGGTAAAGACTAGCTACAATGCAGAGTAATTGGCTAGATTCTATATCTGGGACATTGTCAAATTACATTGTGTGCCAGTATTATAGTATCAGATAGAGGGTCTATGTTTAACTTCTCATTTTTGTCAGGCTTTACAATGTAATTTGGGTACTAAAGTGTATTTAAGTTTAGCTTTTCACCCTCAAACTGAAAGTCAACCAGATTGCACCATTCAAGTGTTGGAGGATATGCTTAGGGCCTGTTGTTATTGATTTTGCGGCCTAGTAGGACCAGCACTAACTATTGGCAGAGTTTGCATATAACAACAGTTACCGTTCCAGCATCCAGATGGCACCGTTTGAGGCTTTGTATGGCCGGAGATGTGGATAACCTAATAGGTAGTTTGATTTAGGTTCGACTAAGGTGTTGGGTGTTGATTTTTTTAGGATGTCATAAAATGGGTCCGACTGATTTAAATTAGAATTTTGATAGCCCAGAGTCGCCAGAATAGTTATGCTGATAAGAGGGTTAGGCCTCTTGAGTTCTCTATTGGTGATAGTGTTTGGCTAAAGGTTTCACCCATGAAGGGTGTAATGAGATTCGGTAAGAGGGGAAAGCTTAGTCCCAGATTCATTGGCCCATTTGAGATTTTGAGGAGAGTTAGTAAGGTAGCCCATGAGATGGCCTTACACACTATATTATGTTTTGTTCATCCTATTTTTCATGTTATTATGCTCCGCTAGTACATTCCAGATGAGTCCCATGTGATTTCCTATCACTCTGTTGAGTTGGGTCCAGATTTGTCCTTTTGAAGAGGAACCTATAGCTATATTAAATAGGCAGGTCTGGAGATTGAGATCCAAAGATATACCTTCTGTTAAGGTTCAATGGTAGAACCTTTTTGTTGATGGGGCCACGAGAGAGTTGAAGTTTGACATGCAGGCTAGATATCCCAGCCTTTTTAGGCTTTAGGTACTCCTCTTTTCTTTATGTTCGAGGACGAACATTCTTTCCAATGGTGAATGATGTAATGACCTGGTTGGTCATTTTTGGTTTTATCTGTAATTTTACCCTTTTGTAAGTTGCTTTGGGCCTACTTTGAACTATTTGAATGGTTGGAATTAAAATTCGAGTTTTAAAAGATGAAATATGAGTTTTAGTCTTTTTTGAAAGCTTAAGTTGTTGAAAAGTGAGTTTTTGTATCATTCTGAGTTTTGGAAGTCAGATCAGGGATCTATTAATTTTATTAGCTCCGAAATGTCAAAACTGAACTATAGCATGTTGCAGAACCTAATTTGGAGTTAAAATGATGTTTTTAGACCCAAAGTTGTGAATTTAATCATTTCCGAAATTAAAATTTGACTTTGGTCAACATTCATAGTTCGAAAGCTCAGATCAGAATTTTGACAGTTCCAATAGTTTCAGATGGTTAAACTAACGCTGAAAATGGTCTTGCCATAATTTTTGGAGTTCTCGAGGGTAATTTTGGTATTTTGATGTCTTATACTAGTTTTGTTGACTTAAATCAGTAAATATGGTAAGAAGGCCGAAACATTGATTTTTTATGATTCCGCTAAGTCTGAATCGCTGTTACTGGTATGGAAACATATAAGGTTTTGAAATTCTGTGTTCAAATGAGTTTCGAGGGTCCGTTCCAAGTAGGGAAATTGGACATAGGCTGCTAATTTTTCTGATATCTGGTGCAGGTGAAATGACCCCAAAAAGTTCCCAAAAATGTGTCTCGCAATGCCCGAAATTTTAAATTCCATGTCTCTCAAAAATTCGTACATGATATCAAAAATTCGACTTCATATTCTTGTTCAGAGGGTCAAAATTAGGAGGGGAAAGGGTCCAAACTTGATTTAAGAGCGAAAGATTAGCAATTATAATTTTTCAAAGTGCGAATTCCAAAGAGGAATCCACGTCATGGTTGTGTAAAAAAATGCCTATTTTTTTAGTTCAATCCAAGACTTCTAAGTCTTACGCCTAAGTGCTCCCAAACAAGTTTGTATCTATACTTAGTCATAGTTCACCCTCATATCATCCTAAACATTCCCCAATACTCACTCAAACACTTAATCTATATTTTCACTCCCAAATTCAAGTCTCAAACCCTCATCCGAAACTAAGGTTTTCCTTCAAGGTTCTTCTTCAAGCTTCAAGTCTCGATCTCCAATCTTTACTAAGCTCATCTCCAAGCTATGGTATGTGGGTTTCTTTCATGGGTTCCTTTCACCCATGATACCCAAGCTTCCTGTTACTCAAATTGCAAGATTTAAAGTTGATTTACAAATGGGTCTTGCTTATTATGAAATTCATTGCACACTATGTTAAAGCTATGTGAAATGGTGACTGTTTTACTATGTTTTGAGCTATAAATCTTTTATTTATTGTAAAATTGGAGGAGAGGTTTTGATGTATGTTGCTTGAGGGTATTGCAAGGTGTTGATTGATGATTTTATGATTGATGATTTTATGATTGATTTTCTTGCATGATTTCATCTCTATATTTCATAGTTTTATGCTAGCTTTACACACCCTCAAAGTATTTGATAAAATGTCTTGATGTGGTTTCTCAAGGAGTTGAAGGACCAAAGCATGAGATATGATATGATTTACTATATGATGATGAAATGAACTTATGTACATGATATACTATATATAAAGTGTTGCATTAGACCATGCCCGATCTAGCGGTACTAAGAGCCCAGATAATCGAGGTGGGGGTTTGTACTCATCAACTGAGGTGGGGTTTTGTACTCATCAACCATGTGAGGAGTTTGTACTTAGCCACCATGGTGATAAGGTGTAATCATCATCAACCATGTGAAGCGTTTGTACCACACCACCAGGATGATGGGGTGCAACCATCATCAACCAACCAAGGGATTTATACTTTGGAAATCGAGCTTGGTCTCTTCTACACATATATATCCTATATTAGTATGACCTACTTGAGCATGTTTTTCTTATGCATTGATCACACATGCCATATTATTATATTATGCCTATTGCCTATTGTTATACATTTTGACTATGTTGCCTAATTCTTGTTGCATTGCATCCTACATACTTAGTACATTCAAATGTACTAACGCATTCTCTAACCTACATGATATCACCTTGTAGGAACCAGTGCCCAAGTTTATCATCCTCCTCCTCCACATGGCTAGTACAATACTACTCAAGCTAGTTGGTGAGTCCTTTATTTTGGGGACCTTAGTCTATGTTGCTCTTATTATGTATTGAGATATTCTTCTTTATTGTCTATTTTGACTATGAGGGTGAGCCCGGTTGCCTATCTTGGCCCCTGCTCTTATCTAAGTATTAGAGTTGTTTGTTGGCCATGTTATGTATCTATGATATAAGCTTTGACTCCTTGTCTCTGGATTATGATGTTAAGCAAGTTTTCTCCTTAGCCCTTTTGCCCCTATTCTTACTCTTTATGTCTTTATATGCTTTTCTGACCGATGATGTGAAATGACAACTTAAGAGGTTTGTTAGGGTTCCTTCAGGTTTTTCATTTGCCATGTCACATCTAGGTCATAGGCTTGGGTTGTGACAAACTTGGTATCAGAGCGGTAGGTTGATAGATCCTCAGAGTCCAACACACTGCATTAATTAGAGTCCTATTCATGGTTATGAAGCGCGCCATGACTATGAATATGAGGCTATGAGACGTTTTAGAAAATGTTTTCCTTCTTCATGTTCTAAGTCATGTTATAGAGTTGTAGTGAGTTTTTCCCCCTAACAGTTGTTCTTTGCTATGCTAGATCATGCCAAACACTAGAGGAAGAAGGGCCCAAACTCCCGAGGAGTAACCTACCAATGGTGAGGTCCAGGATGCTCTCACAATGCTTTACCAAGTTGTGGCCAACCAAGTCAATCAAGGGGCCCAAGGCCCTCATCCTACTACCTCGAGAGCTAGGGTAAGGGACTTCATAAGGATGAATCCTCTGGTATTCTATGGGTCAAAGATAGATGAAGATCCACAAGAGTTCATTGATGAGGTCTACAAGATCTTGAATATTATGGGTGTTGGGCTGAATGAAAAGGCGGAGTTGGTAGCATAACAACTCAAGGGGGTATCACTAATATGATATGATCAATGGAAGGGTGAGAAGGGAAATGGTAATGTGGTTCTTTGGGAAGAGTTCAAATTGGATTTCCTTAATCGGTTTTTCCCTGTTGAGCTTACGAAAGCTAAGTTGGTGGAGTTTATGAACTTGAAACAAGGTGTTTTGAGTGTGAAGGAGTATGCCCTCAAGTTTAATCAACACTCAAAGTATGCTCCTCGTTTGGTGGTCGATCCTAGATCTAGGATGAACAAGTTTTTGATAGGGGTCTCCAACTTGGTAAGTGAAGAATGCCTGTCCACCATGCTAATTAGTGACATGGACTTGTCTCGGTTGATGACCTATGTCGAGCAAATGGAGGAGGAGAAATTAAGGAAGAAAAGGGGGCATGAGGTCAAGAGGGCTCGATTTGAGGGTAAATTCCAAAAGGGTGCTACATTTCGTCAAGGCCAAGGGTCTTCTCATGTCAATGATTTCCCTAGGACTCAAGGTGTTGGTGATGTAGCTCCTATTGATGTGTGCCCTAAATATGGTAGGAGTCATAGAGGCCCATGTTTGAAAGGTTCTAATGCATGCTTTAAATGCGAGGAACTTGGTCACAAGAAGGTGGATTGTCCAAGAAATCATGCCAAGGGCCGGGGTGCAAAAGTGATTCCATTAGTAGAGGTGGTCCTCAAGGTGGTGCCCCGATGCACAATTAGTTTTATGCTCTACATGGGAGGCAAGGGATTGGTGAGGTTACCAATGTTGGTACCGGTATGTTGAAAATCTTTGACTTTGATGTATAAGCATTGATTGATTCAGGTTCCACTCTTTCCTTTGTTACCTCTTTTGTTGCTAAAAAGTTCCATGTTGACCCCGAGTTCTTGCATGAGTCATATGAAGTTTCTACTCCTATTGGTGCCTCTATTGTTGCTAGGAAAGTTTATATGAGTTGTCCTATTTGCATTTTCCATAAGTTGTTGCCTTGTGATCTTGTTGAATTAGA
This sequence comes from Solanum virginianum, assembly GCA_000787875.1. Lineage (NCBI taxonomy): Eukaryota > Viridiplantae > Streptophyta > Magnoliopsida > Solanales > Solanaceae > Solanum > Solanum virginianum. Next base: position 261,122 of record DF358205.1, read on the forward strand.
CATAGTAGATTTTGATGTCATTCTTGGGATGGATTAGTTGCATGCCTACTATGCTTCTATTGATTGTAGAACCCATAGGTCAACTTTCTATTCCTTAATGAACCTGTCCTTGAGTGGGAAAGTTAAGATGTAGTGGTCAATGAAAGATTCATTTCATACATTAAAGCCCGTAAGTTGATCTCTAAGTGGTGTCTTTATCATCTTGTGAGGGTTAGAGATGTGGAGTCTAAAGCCCCTTCCATAGAGTCAGTTCCAGTTGTCAATGAGTTTCTTGATATCTTCCCAAATGACCTTCTTGGTATTCCTCTAGAAAGGGAGATAGATTTTGGTATAGACCTCCTCCCTAATAAGCAACTTATCTCCATTCCTTCTTACCATATGGCCCTAGCGGAGTTGAAGGAGTTGAAGAAACAACTGGAAGATTTGTTGGAGAAGGGATTTATTAGACCAAGTCAATCACCTTGGGGTGCTCCAGTGTTGTTTGTGAAAAAGAAGGATAGGTCACATAGAATGTGCATTGACTATAGGCAACTAAATAGGGTAACCATCAAGAATAAATATCCTCTTCCAAGGATTGATTACTTGTTTGACCAATTGCAAGGGGCTAGCTTCTTCTCTAAGATTGATCTTCGGTTCGAGTATCATCAAGTGAGGGTGAGGGAGTGTGATATTCCCAAGATGGCCTTACAGACTAGATATGGGCATTATGAGTTTGTTGTGATGTCGTTTGGGTTTATCTTCATTGACTTAATGAATAGGGTCTTCAAACCTTACCTTGATTCCTTTGTTTTGATCTTCATTAATGATATTTTGTTCTATTCACATAGAAGGGATGAGCATACGGGGCATTTGAGGGTTGTGTTGTAAAGATTGAGGGAGGAGAAATTGTATGCCAAATATGACAAGTTTGAATTTTGGTTGAAGGAGGTTGCATTCTTGGGTTATGTGGTGTCGGGGGATAGTATAAAAGTGGATCCTAAGAAAACCAATGTAATTAGAAATTGGCCTAGACCGTTGACCCCAACAAGCTTGTGTCTGCTCCTTTATTATCACTATCAGATGGGCTTAAAGGATTTGTTGTGTATTGTGATGCTTCTAGAGTGGGTATGGGTTGTGCATAGATGCAAAATGGTAAGGTCATAGCTTATACTTCTAGACAACGCAAGGTACATGAAAGGAACTACCCTACCCATGATCTAGAGTTAGCCATCGGTGTGTTTGCATTAAAGATTTGGCGTCACTACTTGTGTGGGGTACATATTGATGTGTTCACCGATCATAAGAGCCTCCAATATGTCTTTACTCAAAAGAATCTCAATTTGAGGCAAATGAGATGGTTAGAACTTCTTAAAGACTATGATATAAGTATGCCCTACCACCCCAATAATACAAATGTTGTGGCAGATGCTTTGATTTGGGTATCTATGGGTACCCTAGCTCATGTTGATGGTAGTGATAAGGAGATGGCTAGGGAGGTGCATCAATTGGCTAGATTAGGGGTTAGGTTGAAAGAGGTTGGTGATGATGGTGTTGTTGATGGGTCTAAGTCTTCATTGGTTGATAAGGTGATAGCAAAACAAGATTTTGACTCCTCCTTTCTTGAATTAAAGACCTTGGTGAAAGAGGTCAAAGTAGAGGTTTTCTCCCAAGGGGGAGATGGGGCCCTTAGGTACCAAGGTAGGTTGTGTGAGCCTTGTGTTGATGGTTTGAGGGAGAAGATCCTTTATGAGGCCCATAATTCTTCTTATTCTATCCACCCCGGTTCTACCAAAATGTATAGAGACTTGAGGGACATGTATTGGTGGGGAGGCATGAAGAGGCATATTGCCAAATTCATTTCAGATTGCCATAGTTGTCAACAAGTCAAAGCCGAACATCAAAGGTCGGGTGGCCTAACCCAAGACATAGAGATTCCCACTTGGAAATAGGAGGTGATTAATATGGATTTTGTAGTTGGGTTACCCAAGACTAGAAAAGGTTTTGAATCCCATTTGGGTTGGTTGATAGGATGATGAAACTGGCTCACTTTCTACCGATTAAGACTACATATGGGGCTAAAGAGTATGCAAGGTTGTACATCCATGAGTTAGTGAGGTTACATGGGGTTTATTTGTCCATCATATCATTTCGTGGTTCAGAATTCACTTCACATTTTTGGAGGTCTTTTCAAAGGGGTCTTGGTACCAAAGTTCACTTTTGTACAACCTTTCACCCCCAAATAGATGGCCAAGCCAAAAGAACCATTCAAACCCTTGAAGATATGCTTAGGGAATATGTATTGGAGTTGAGAGGTAGTTGGGATGACCATCTTCCTTTCGTTGAATTTGCCTACAACAATAGCTATCACTCTAGCATCGGTATGGCTCTTTTGAGGCTCTTTACAGAAGACATTGTAGATCACTGGTTGGTTGGTTTGAAGTTGGAGAGGTGACTTTATTGGGACCAGATCTAGTTATGAAGGCTCTTAATAAGGTTAGGATAATTAGAGAAAGGTTAAAGACAGCCCAAAGTCATCAAAAATCCTATGCCGATGTGAGAAGAAGAGACCATGAATTCAAAGTGGGTGATTGGATTTATTTGAAAGTTTCTCCAATGAAAGGTGTAGTCCATTTTAGTAAAAAGGGGAAGTTGAGTCCAAGATATGTTCAAAGGGGAAGTTGAGTCCAAGATATGTTGGTCCTTATGAGGTCTTGAGAAGGGTTGGCAAGGTAGCTTATGAATTAAAGTTGCCTAGTGAAATGAATTTGATTCATCCGGTATTCCATGTCTCTATGTTGAGAAAATATATTGGAAATCCTAATGCTATTATGCCTCTTGATATTGTGGGTGTTATTGAGGATAACTTGACTTATGAGGAGACTCCGGTTCAGATCTTGGATAGGCAAGTGAAGAGATTGAGGAACAAGGAAGTGGCATCAATTAAAGTCATTTAGAGGAACCAACAAATCGAAAGTCCTACGTGGGAGGCCGAAGCAGACATAAAAAAGGGGTATCCTTATCTTATCCACTCCACTCAAGCCTAAGGTACTAATTCTAAGTCCCCTATGTAATTCCAAGTCTTGTATTTCAGCCCCTATATCATTCATATACATTCATGTTTAAGTTGACAAGTATATGATAATTTGACACGTATGTTGAGATTTTAAAAAATGGTGTTTTAAATGTAATATTGCATTCTTGTTGGGGCTAATTTATTTTATGATCACTCTTGTCTTATACATCTCTTTTACATTCGAGGACAAATGTTCCCAACAGAGAGATATTAAAATGACCCCAAAAAGTGCCCGAAAATATGCCTCAAAATGCCCAAAATTTTAAATTCCATATATCCCAAAATCCATGTACAATATAAAAAATCTAACTTCATATTAGTAATCAGGGGGTCAAAATTAGGGAAAAAAGGGCCTAACCCCAATTTAAGAGTGAAAGATGTGCACAATATCGAAAGTTCGACTCCATATTCTTGTCTAGAGGGTCAAAATTAGGGGGGAAAGGGTCTAACCCCGATTTAAGAGCGAAAGATTAACAATTATAATTTTTCAAGAATGCAAATTCCAGAGAGAAACTAGCGATCTTCCGCGACACGCCTCTGTGTAAAAAAGTGCCTGTTTTTTTAAGTTCAGTCCAACACTTCTAAGTCTTAGACCTAAGTATTCCCAAAAATGTTTTTATCTACACTTAACCATATTTCACCCTCATATCATCCTAAACATTCCCCAATACTCACTCAGAAACATAACCATATTTTCACTCCCCAAATTCAAGTCTCAAACCCTCATCCGAAACAAAGATTTTCATTCAAGGTTCTTCTTCAAGCTTCAAGTCTCCATCAACAATCTTCACCAAGTTCATCTCCAAGCTAAGGTATGTGAGTTTCTTTCATAGATTCCTTTCACCCATGATACCCAAACCTTCTTGTACTCAAATTGCATGATTTAAAGTTGATTTACAAATAAGCCTTGATTATTATGAAATTCACTGCACACTATGTTAAAGCAATGTGAAATTCTGACTCTTTTGCTTTGTTTTGAGCTATGAATCTTTGATTTATTATCAGATTTGAGGAGGGTTTTTGATGTATATTCCTTGAGGATGTTTCAAGGTGTTGACTGATGGTTTTATAATTGATTTTCTTTCATGAATTTATCTCTATATTTCATGGTTTTATGCTAGCATTACACACCCTCTAAGTGTACTCATCAACCGAGGTGGGGGTTTGTACTCATCAACCATAGGGGTTTGTACTTTGCCATCGTGGTAATAAGGTGAAATTGTAATCAACCATGTGTGGGGTTTGTACCACACCACTGGGATGATGAGGTGCAACCATCATCAACCAACCAAGGGGTTTGTACTTTGGAAATCTACCTTGGTCTCTTCTACACATATGATATCCTATATGAGCATGAGCTACTTAAGCATCTTTTACTTATGCATTGATCATATATGTCATATTGTTATATTATGCCTATTGCCTATTGTTACGCATTTCGACTATGGTTCCTAATTCTTGTTGCATTACATCCTATATACTTAGTACATTCAAACATACTATGCATACTCTTGCCTACATGATATCACCATGTAGGAACCAGTGCCTAAGTTGATTATTTTTCTCCTCCATATGGCTAGTTCAATACTACTCAAGTTAGTTGGTGAGTCCTCTATTTCAGGGACCTTACTCAATGTTGCTCTTATTATGTATTGAGATATTCTTCTTTATTGTCTATTTTGACTATAAGGGTGAGCTTGGTTGCTTGTCTTGGCCCCCGCTCTTATCTATGTATTAGAGCTATTTGTTAGACATATTATGTATATATAGTATGAGGTTTGACTCCTTGTCTCTTTATTATGATGTTAAGCATGTTTTCCCCTTAACCCATTTGCCCATATTCTTAATTTTTATGTCTTTATATGCTTTCACGACCGATAATGTGAAATGACAAGTTAAGAGGCTTATTTGGGTTCCTTCGGGTTCCTCATTCATCGTGTTATGTCTAGGCCCTAGGCTTGGGTCGTGATAGCAGGGTTATTCTCTTCTCCACATTTGCGGTGGTCCTGGGTGTTTATACTCTGCGATCGCAAAACGGGCTCCGTGTTCGCGGAGCACTTTACGAATGTGAATAATTTTTTATGCGGGAAACACCATTTTTAAACCATTTTCAAACTTCTAAGTTTTAGGGTGATTTTGAAGAAGGGTTTTCAAAACTTTGTGCTGGGTAAGTGTTTCTAACCCTAAACATAGCATTTTCTATGTCACGACCTGGACCTGGAGTCTAGGAGTGACATGGTGAATGGAAACTCAAGAGTTCTCAAACAAGCGTCAAAGTATCCATATTCACATCATCGATTCGGAAATGTATACGAATAGTAAACACATAGTTCTAAGGGATGAAAAAGTAGGACTCACACTATGGGGATATCATAAGAGATGGGATTAACATGGATTCACATAACACGTAGCACATAAAGACTTGGGGGGAGGGGGAGGTAACTATGACCCACTCTATGTGGGCAATTCGGGACTTAGGATCTTCCACGTTTCCACATCAAAACATGCATACATATCATAATTCTCATAATCAATTCATAATAGTCATATCCAATAGATAACCATAATCATAAGCTCCAAATAAAATATATAATGTATAAATCCTACAAGAGTCTAGAAGATGTCCAACAATGCCTCTAGTCCTAGAATGGGACGTGGGCCAAGACATGTCCCGAGCTCACTCTCAAAATAAATAACAAAACGGTAACAACATAAGATAGATAAATGGTGGCTTATCCTTGGAAGGTAGGACTCACAACAACACTTTCTCAAATTCGATCTAGCTGTCAAACAGTGGATGAAGTTAGTCTCCGGTCCTTACATGGTTAGATCATGTAGGAAAAAGTATGTGTTAGTACATTTGAATGTACTAAGTATGCAAGTGTGCAATACATATGACTCACCAAACCTGCATTCGAGTTAGACGACAATGGCGCATAATATAGAAGGAGATATATCCAAAGAAGAGTATGTAACAGTATGCCATGAAATCTGTGATACATGATATACATAATGCTTATATAAGAGGGGATGAGACCTTCACCAACATATAAGACCAAGCGAGCTATTACTTGGAATCCCTATGTTATCCCCACATCGAAAATGAGAAGCATTACACACCCTCTAAGTGTACTCATCAACCTATCAATGTTGTAACCGCACCTTACGGGTCTCCCATTTTAGTAAGGGTTACCATATACATATATTTATGCTAGCACATACTTCAAGGAAATGGAGAGGACCCTTGGGGATAGCCCTGATGCTCCCAATCCATCGGTGCTAATTCATCATCCCATAAGAATACATATACGTATACATGCTTTCAAAAGAGATCCAAGTCATTCCAAATCACTTCGATTTATACTTGGGCTTAAAAGCCAAACATCATTTATAATAATTCATACTTAGGCTCAAATGCTAAATCATAATCCATATCATACTTTTCATGCATAGGAATAGCCGATTCACAATATCAAATAAGGTGTAAACACCCAATATGCTAAAAGAGCCAAATATCATAGACATTTATGTGATCACATTCTTGTCATAACTATATGAGTGAGCTTAGCCTACTAATTCAATTTCAACACATATGTGAGCTTAACCCACTATTTCATTTTCATCAAAAACCAATGCTCATGAATGCATACGTTATGAATAACATGTGAATAGCAATGGTTAATATAGATTAAATCTTGAATCAACAATATAATATGAAATTCATGTAAATCCATAAGTGAAATCCATATTCAAATCACAATTTAAATTACTCATGCTTAAATCAAACTATAAAAAGACAATGCATATTCAAATCTTTATAATAATAATAATGTAATTCAACATATTAGGGCTTAAATAAACTTAAAATCATCAATAAAGCATAGCACATACTTCAATTGAATTTATTAAACAATAATTCTCAAAAGTAACATTTAATGTAAGATAAAGTTCATGAAATTCAAGTTAAAGAGTTTTGGGTCTTCTTGGTTGAAAGGGACCACGAATCAATCTCACATACCTTAGCTATTGAAGAAGATTCAAAAAGAAATTTGATGAAGAAAAGGGTTTTCGCTTGATTCCTAAGCTTTGTCTTTACAAGAGACTTAGCGAGAGTTCTTAAGAGTGACTTGAGAGAATTTTAAATGTGAGGAGTGAATTTGAATGAGAGGAATAGAGTATAGGTCATCTGGAGGTCTTAGGATACCATTGGTAGTCATAAAAAACTGTTAGGAGAAGCCACAATTAAAAAAGAAAAAAACCATTAATGAAGCAAAATAATATTTCTTGCCAGAGGTCCCGTGAGGATGTTTCACGGTCCGTACAAGATTTCATGGACCATGAAACCCTCCCGTAATACCACACTTGGCCAAATCACAGAAAATACTACACATATAAGCTTTACAAAAATAGGCATAACTTCTTGATGTTAAATCGGAGTGAGATGAAACTAGATGTGTTAGAAAGCTAATTCAAAGAGCTTCAATTTGATAGGTCATGGGCCTCCCAAGTGACTTTCTGCTAAGAGATATGACCATTTAAAGTTTATCCTTCTATCAATTCTTGTGAAAAGCTTAGCCAATGGAGTTCCTTTGAGCTTGGCTTTATGTAGGAGACCCATGATGGCCTTAAACAACATAAAAAAAAAGCTTGAATTGACTTGATCTTGATCTTGAAGATTCCATACTTAGAAAAATTCAATGTAGGCATCCATACGGTTGACTTCACAATTTGTACCACTCTACATGGACCGTGTTGTCCTCCATAGCACTTCACTTAGAAAAATTCTTCATGACGAAGTTCTAAGATGGTGGTCTAATACGTATAAAAATTTCACTCCGAAAGCCATACGGATCATACCACCTTGTATAGACCGTATACATGGTCATACCACCCTACTTAGTCCCAAAACTGTTAAATTATAAGACTAAGGCCACCACACGACCCACAACACGGTCCGTGAAGTGTCACACGGCCTACGTGGGATCCATGTGTGGCGTGCCCTAGTCTAAAATTCCATGTTAAGGCCCATACACTCCACATAAGGACAAGGGCCACTATAAGGAGGCTCCACACAGTCTGAAGAGCCTCATATGGATCGTGAGGCCTTCAATGGTGCATCACCTTGGTCCAAAACTTTTCGGAACCAAATTTCCTAGCTCCAATGAGGTAATACAAAGTTTGAGTCCTTACATCATCTCCCCCTTGGGAACATTCATCCGCGAATGTGCTAAAACAAGGGTTGAAAGGCTTGACTTAGAACATGAAACATCCAGACAAAAGGTACAATGTATAATTCATCATTTGAGAATCATCAAGTTATTAACACTCATATCAAAACATATTCAAATCATTTAAAATATCATAAAAATCATTTTCGTTTACATGTATACATGTTATGTCATGATACTCAAGAGTGAAAGAATAAGGACTATTTGGAAAAGAAAGAACTTAATATCTTAGGCTTGAGTAGATTGGAAAAGATGGGGATATCATTTCATCATGTCCAACTCCACCTCCTATGTAGCACTCTCCACATATTGATTTCTCCAAAGTACCTTAATCGAATCCACCTCCTTGTTGCGAAGCCGCTTCACTTGTCTATCCAAAATCTCAATAGTAACTTCCTCATAATACAAATTCTCCTCAACCTCAATACCTTTCAAAGGTACAATAGCACTAGGATCATCAACCAACGTCTCAACATAGACACATGGAAAACCGAGTGAATAGAACTCAAATTTGAAGGTAAATCAAACGTATAAGCTACATTTTCAATCCTTTTTAACAATCTCATAAGGACTTAGATACCGGGGACTTAACTTACCCTTGTTTCAAAAATGCATTACACCCTTCATAGGTGAGACTTTCATATACACCCAATCACCAACGCGAAACTCAAGATCTCTTTCCTAACATCCGAATAGGACTTTTGGCTTGGGTTGTCTTCAACCTTTCCCGAAATAACTTCACCTTAATACCAAGACCTTTTTATAACGACCTCCAAAAATGAGAAGTAAATTAGGTGTCATGATCTGTCATAATGGACCTAGGTATACCATGCAACCTCACCAACTCTTGGATGTGCAACCTTGCATAACCTTTGGCATTAAAGTGATCTTGATCGGCAGAAAAATGAGCCGACTTAGTCATCCGGTCAACAATAACCCAAATTGATTCAAATTGCCTTTGGGTCCAAGGTAAACCAACCACAAAATTCATGTTACGTCTTCCCACTTCCAAGTAGGAATTTCAATATCTTGAGTGAAACCACTAGGCCTTTGGTTCCTTACCTTCACTTGTTGACAAATAAGACATTCAGATACCAACTTACCTATATCCTTCTTCATACCATGACACCAAATGCACTTCCCTTAAGTCACGATACATCATAATAGATCCTGGGTGAATGGAATAATAAGAGTTATGGGCTTCACTCATGATCACCCTCTTAAGACCATCCACATCTGGAATACATAACCAATCTTGATACTGAAGCACATCATCTCCCCCTTGGGAGAAGACCTCTATCTTATTTTTGGCCACTAACCTCTTCAACTCAACCAAATGATAGATTTAGATCTTACTTAGCCTTAACATCAACAACCACAAAAGATTCAAGCCCATTCTAAATATGAATACCACTATCATTAGAGGTGACCATCCTAATACCCAATCTAGCAAAATGGTGAACATCTTTTCCCAATTCTTTTTTCCCTTCATCAACATGAGCCACAGTTCCATAGATAAACAACTAAGAGTATTAGTTATAACATTTGCCTTTTCGGGATGATATTGTACACTCATATCATAGTCCTTAAGGAGTTCCAACCATCTCCTTAGTCTCAAGTTACGATCCCTTTGAATGAACATATATTGCAAACTCTTCTGGTCACTGAAATCATCAATGTGCACCTCATACAATAAAATGCCCCAAAATGTGCTTTAGAATGTCCATAATCATAATTTTCATATATCTCAAAATCCATATGTGATATCAAAAATCCAACTTCATATTCTCGATCAAGGCGCAAAATTGAGTTTGAAATGTGTATAACCCGGGTTTTAGAGGACCCGTAGTGAAAAATAATTTTCACTAATTTTCAAACTCAAGAGAGCATCCGCGCCCTGGCCACGACACACCAGGGGTGCAGAGTAATTTAAAAATCTCCTTCACATTAGGTCCGCGTCGCGAACCAGATGCGGAACAATATAAAATTTTCCTTACATTTTCTTATGCGTCGAAGGACATTGGGGTCATAGCCCTATGCCTATTTAAATGTGAATTCACGCATACTTAGCCATTTTTCAACTTTATATCACTCAAAATCCTCACAAAAACCTCTCCAAGACTTAACCAAATATCTCATATCAAATTCAAGGATTTCAAGCTTAACTTTGGAACTCAAGGTTTCACTTCAAGCTCTAAGTTTTCTTCAAGCTCATTTTAAGAAAATTCAAGTTTGAGGTATATGAATTTCATCCATTGGGTCCTTTAACCCATGGAGCTCAATCTTCCTCTTTATAAAAATTACATGATTTCAAGTTGTATTACTTATAGGTATCTCTTACTATGCAATATGAGCATGAATTATGTTGGGATTTTATCAAAGTATTGTTGATTATGCATGAGTATCCATTTTAAGCTTACATTATGAGTTGATCTTTGTCTATTGAGATAATGCATTTTTGAGCTTTGAAACTATGATCTATTATCGATTTTGATGATGGATTTCAAGGTACCCTACATGAGGGTTAACTGTATGTCGGTGGGTTGATTTGCATTAAGTTTTCTCATCTTATTTCAGTCTCGAATTTCATAATTTTAAACTAGTATCATGAACCCACCAAGTGTTTGATAAAATGTCAAGTCAAGAATTCCCAAGTTATTGATGACCTATTTCATGATTTACAAGTCAAGCGATTATACAATTATTAAGGGCTTTCAAGTATATATTGAATTCATGAAAAGTATCTATGATTTTACAAGTATCAAGTTAAGCCCTATTTTAAGATTTTTACCTCTTGTGAGCCATTCATGTTAAAGCAAAGGTTCATGTATGATTATGATCCACTCTCATGTTCAAGTTAGGTTCACTACTAGAGGTCAAGAATGTTTCAAGAACTACTTATGTCATGTTTCCATATTTCTTACAAGTTATGATTATTTTAAGTATTCTGTGGGATTTGACTTAGCATCGATTGAGGCTTAAGATGGTGGCTCGACTCAAGGGGTTTACTAAAGGGCTTTCAAGGCAAAACAAACATGATAACTTGACTAGATGGATCCACTAGTATAGAAAGGGTAATAATCATAGTCCTATGGTGGGACATACTTTAGAGACTAAAGACATCATAATCCTATGGTGGGACATACTAGTCTCTAAAGTATGTCCCACCATAGGATTATGATTATTACACTTTCTATACTAGTGGATCCATCTAGTCATGTTATCATGTTCGTTTTGCCTTGACAAGTAGACCACACCTAGTCGGGGGGTGTCATGCCCATCCACCTTATTAAGGGGATGTCATGCCTTGGTTTCCAAATTGTAGCTACTTGGTCTATGTCAGTTGAGGTCGCTTCCCACACATGTGTATGCTATATATTGTGCAAGATGAATGATTAACAAACTTGTTTTATTATGAGCATTGATCATGCATACCATATTGAGATTATATATCTATTGCTTATGATTATGCATTTTGACTATATTGGCTTATGTCTTGTTACATTGCATTTTGCATACTTAGTACATTCAAACATACTAACGCATACTCTATGCCTGCATGATATTGCCATGTAGGAATTAGAGCACCTTTTAATCATCCTCTATATGGCTAGTTGATACTTCGAAGATAAGCTTTGGTGATCCTCAAGTCTGAGGACACTATCTACATTACTCATGCTGTTTTGAGACTTTTTTTATGATGAACACTTGTTAATATGAGGGTGAGCCCGGAGAGTGTCTTAACCCACGCTCCATTCCATGTTAGAGGTGTTGTTGGATATTATGATGTACTTATACCATGAGCTTGACTCTTTATACTTTTATGAACATCAACAATTTCCCTCAGTCCCGCTTCCCTTTTTATTATATCTCTTGTTATTGTTTACTTAGCTTCTGCGACCAAGGATGTGTGATTGATATGCTAAGAGGTTTGCTTGGGTCCCTTCGGGTTCCCATTCACTGTGTCATGTCTAGGCCCTAGGATTGAGTCATGACATACAAATAGTGTCTCTAAATCTTTAAGGAAAACACCACCAACCTATCTAAGACATCCGGTAAAGTCAAAACATGAGCAGATGTAAGCCGATCTTTCAAAGTCTAAAAACTCTTCTAATACTCATTCAACCATACACACTTGGCCTTCTTTTAAGTCAACTTGGTCAATAAAGATGTAATAGATGAGAAACCTTCAACAAACCTTTTACAATAACCAGCCAACTCAAGAAAACTTCAAATACCCAAAAGAGCAAGTTTGTCAAACAATGCACATCCTTCACCAACTCCTTTTTGACCTCACCTATAGGATCAACTACAACATCTTCCTTGCCAGGATTATATTATGAGCCCATAATAACTCTCCCTATTAGGTAAACAGGGATAGAGATAGGAAATCTTAAGCTACGTTCCATGGTACGATAAGAATTATGAAAAGTGAAACATTTCCTAAAACGCCTTGTAGCCTCTTACCCATAGATGTGCTTCACACCCATGAATAAGACTCTACTTGACATGGCATCTTGGACTCAAAGGACCATTTATAAACCTAGTGCTCTGATACCATCTCTATCATGACTCGGACCAAGGGTGCCAAAGAGTTCCCAAATAAGCCTCAAAGTGTCCATATTCAAATCATTGGTTCAGAGTCACATACGAATAGTATACACATAGTTCTAAGGGATGGGAAAGTAGGAATCACGCTATAGGGATATCATAGGAAAAGATATTAACATAGATTCACATAACACGTAGCACATAAAGACTAAGGGGTAGGTAAGTATGACTCACTCTATGGGGGCAATTCAAGACTTAGGATCTTCCACATCAAAACACATACTTATCATAATTCTCATAATCAATCCATAATAGCCATATCCAATAGATAACCATAATCATAAGCTCTAATTACAACGCATAACATATAAATTCGGCAAGAGTCTACAAGATGTCAAACAATGCCTCTAGTCACAGAATGAGACGGGGGCTAAGACATGTCCCAGGCTCACCCTAAAGTAAATAACAAAAAAAGAACAACATAAGGTAGATAGATGGTGACTTGTCCTTAGAAGATAGGATTCACCACAACACTTTCTCAAATTCAATTTATTCATCAAACAGTGGATGAAGGTAGTCTCCGTTCCCTACATGGTTAGATCATGTAGGCAAAAGTATACGTTAGTATATTTGAATGTACTAAGTATGCGGGTATGTAATGCATAACTCACCAAACCTACATCGACATTAGATGACAAGGGCACATAATATAGAAACAGATATATTCAAAGAAGAGTATATAAAAATATGCCATAAAATTTGTGATGCATGATACGCATAATGCTTATATAAGAGGGGATGAGACCTCAACTGACATATAAGACAAAGTGAGCTATTACTTGGAATCCCGATGTTATCCCCACACAAGAAAAGAGGTGATCTACTTGCAAAAGGTAAACCACATTTCTCCTTACGGGCCTCCTATTTCGGAGAAGTGGCTTTCCTTATGGGTCTCCCATTTCGGATAGGACTTTCACAATTTTATCATATTATATCAATGTTGTAATCGTACCTAACGGGCCTCCCATTTCAGTGAGGGTTACTATATACATATACCTATGTTGGCACGTAGTATAAGAAAAGGGAGAAGACCCATGGGGATAGCCCTGATGCCCCTAATCCATTGGTGCTAATTCATAATGACACAAGAATACATACACATATACATGCTTTCAAAAGAGATACAAGACATTCCAAATCACCTCAATGCATACTTGGGCTTAAAAGCCAAACATCATTTGTAATAATTCATACTTAGGTTTAAATTTCAAATCATAATCCATATCATACTTTTCATGCATAGGAATAGCCCATTCACAATATCAAATGAGGTGTAAACACCCAATATGCTCAAAGATCCAAATATCATAGACATTTATGTGATAACATTCTTGTCATAACTATATGAGTGAGCTTAACCCACCAATTCAATTTCAAAACATATGTGAGCTTAACCCACTATTTCATATTCATTAAAAACCAATGCTCACGAATGCATATTCTATGAATAACATGTGAATAGTAATGGGTAATATAGATTCGATCATCTTAAATCCATAATATAATATGAAATTCATGTAAATTCATAAGTAAAATTCACATTTAAATCACAATTAAAATTACTCATGCTTAAATCAAACTTTAAAGGGATAATGCATATTCAAATCTTTATAATAATAATAATAATAATAATAATGTAATTTAACATATTAGGGTTTAAATCAATTCAAAATCATCAATAAAGACTAGCTCATGCTTCAATTGAATTTATTAAACAATAATTCTCAAAATTCATATTTAAAGCAAGCTAAAATTCATGAAATTAACGTAAAAGAGTTTTGGATCTTCTTGGTTAAAAGGGACCAAGAATCAATGCCATATATCTTAGTTATTGAAGAAGATTCAAGAAGAAATTTGATGAAGAAAAGGGTTTTCCCTTGATTCCCAAGCTTTATCTTCACAAGAGACTTTGAGAGAGTTCTTAAGAGTGACTTGAGATAATTTTAAATGTGAGGAGTGAATTTGAATTAGAGGAATAGAGTTTAGGTAATTTTGAGGTCTTAGGATAATATAGGAAGTAATAAAAGACCCTTAGGAGAAGCCACAATTACAAAAATTAAAAAAAATTAATGAAGTAAAATAATATTTCTTGCCAGGGTTCTTGCGAGGAGGTCTCATGGTCTGTACAAGGTTTCACGGACAATGAAACCCACCCATAATACCACACTTGGCCAAATCTCAGAAAATATTACATAGATGGGCTTTACGAAAACAGGCAAAACTTCTTCATCCAAACTTGAAGTGAGATGAAACTGGATGCGTTGGAAACCTAATTCAAAGAGATTCAATTTGATAGGTCATGGGTCACCCATTTGATTTTGTGCTAAGAGATATGACTATTTAAATTTAACCATTCTATCAGTTTTTGTGAAAATCTTAGACAATGGAATTCCTTTGAGCTTGGCTTGATGTAGGAAACCCATAATGGCCCTAAATAGCATAATTAAGCTTTAATAAAGTGATTGAAAGTGAACTTAGTTTGATTTTGAAGATTACATACTTAGAAAAATTCAATGTATGCATCCATACGATCGACTTCACGGTCTGTACCACTCTACGTGGACCATATGGTTCTCCGTACCACTTTCCTTAGAAAAATTCTTCACGATGAAGTTCCTAGATGTGATCCAATACTTAAAAAAATTTCACTTTGGAAGCCACACGGGATGCTATATGGACCGTACCACCTTGTCCAGACCGTATACATAGTCATACCAGCTTACTTGGTCCTAAAACTGTGAAATTTCAAGACTAAGGCCACCACAGGGTCCGTGAAGTATCATATAGTCCATATGTGGCGTGCCTTAGTCCAAAACTCAATGTTAAGGCCAACTCTCTCCATATAAGGCCAAGGGCCACTCCAACGAGGCTCCACACAGTCCATATAGCCTCACACGAACCGTGAGGGCTTCCATGGAGCATCATCTTGGTCCAAAACTTTCCGAAACCAAATTTTCAAGATCCAATGAGGTCGTACTAAGCCCGAGTCCTTACATTCTAGAGTTTTATCTTGATTTTAGCTTTTATTTCATGAATTTAATCACTCAAAATTGGGTGAGTTTTGGACCAAGTTTTTCAAACATTAACCATTGATTTCTTATTCAATTTAACCTTGATTGTAATAGTATTTTCACCCATGAACCCTATTTTTCAAGTAGAATATGATTCTATAATCAATTTCCAAATTTTAATGCTAATTTTGACTATTTTACCTTAAGCCTAAACTATTTCAATATGACTATCAAAATACTTCTTTTGATGAGTAATAACTATTGCTGATATTGGTTGATCCAATTGGAGGCTCGATTTGAGGATTTGAGTTAATTGAAAGCTTGTTCGAGTGCAATTTCGGTATTGAGATAGGTTCAGCTAACCTTTTTATGACTGGATTTGAGATATTGATCTTGTCATGTGATAATTATGAGATTTAGATGGATAACTATGCAATTGAGTTGTTGTGATTGAAATAATGATGGAAAGTAATTTCGGTTGAGCCAAATTATTGTATAATCTTAATCATATTGATGAACTGAATTGACTTGTGATAAATTGATGAGGATTTGAGATAAAAATTCACTAAATAAGTCTGATTTAGTTGGGATGAGTAAGGTCTGGTACTAATGATATACTTGTATTGATGGGTCGAGATAGGATCAATATCATTGTTATATTTTTTTAGGACGAGTCAAGTCTAGTATCATGGACATTCTTGCATATTTGGGATAGTGTGGGTCCATAATATTGATATTCTAGCTTAATTAGGATGATTTAGGTTTGATATGGTCAGTTTTCTCAATTATTGATATAATTATGATGATCTAAAATATGATGATGATTTGGGCATTAGCTGTGACACTTGATAATATTCTTGGGTGCATATGATCTGTATGAGTTTCGTGCCTTAGTATCTCTATCATGTTGCTATTTACATGTTTACTTGCATCATTGAGTACCAGTGTTGATTTATGTCTATTGTGTGTGCCTTGTGATATCCCTTGACCGAGTAGGAGGCAAGGGCATTATGATTCATTTTAAGACCACCTCGTTGACCTAGGCAAGAGGCAAGGGTGAGACTTATACTCATCATATCTTGACCACGAGCAGGTGGCAAGGACTTGGCTTTATATTATCACTTGATCATGGGAAGGTGGAAAGATTGTGGCATTCTGATATTACTTGACCATGGGCAGGTGGAAAGGCTGTAACACCCTTGGTATTTGGCTTGATGAGTTGTGCATTATAATTCATATGGTGGTTTCATGGCATCATGGACCCTTGAGGATGTTTCAGCTCGCTATTTCTACTACATTATTGTATTGTGCTAACCTTTTTGGATGCAGGGATAGGGTTGTTCATTATTATATATTGGATTCGATTTCTCTTATCCTGTCGATTGAACCTGCTGAGTACATTTCAGTGTACTCTCCCCCTATTTTGTTTCCTATCTGCAGATCATGCACAAGGTACAGGAGAAGCTAGTTGATCTTTCCAACCTAGTGCTAATGTTATCATCCAGATCACAGTGGTGAGGCTCAGACTCCGAGTCGTCATGGATCTTTGAATCCTCTTTTATTTCCTTTCTTTCAGACTATGTATCAGATATTTATGAGACAATATTTTATTTTCCCTCGAGACAATTGTATTTACTTTTTTTACTATTTTAGATGCCCTTGAACTTTTGAATCCAGGATTTGGGAGATTTCTTATGTTGTATGAATTTGTTTCTGCTTTAATTATCTTTCTTTAGTCGTGATCCATTTTGAGTTGTGACAGAAATCTTCTTGAGCAACCAAGCTTGCTTGTTTGTCCCATTCACATCCACCAAATATTTTCGTAGACTCTGCCTTTCTTTCTTAATATTAAATGCATATACAAATATTATTAGAAAGGGCACTTGTAAAGGCATATAAAGTACTTCACGTGTAACTGCCTGAACATTCATGCTAATTGGAACTATCTAGTAGAAATCTGGCTTCCAAGTAATTCATATTCTACCATTATAGTGGTGTTTCAGATTAATTAGATATTTCCATCCCCCTAAAAATTTATGTCAGGACCCACCTAGGGCCCTGACCAGTGCCCGATAGGGACACT
>DF358204.1:1360-36486 GCA_000787875.1 Solanum virginianum
ATGCAACACTTTTAAAATTGGCACTAATTTGAAAGTCCATATCATGTTTCATATGTGTAGTACAAATATTTATAGTGTTTGTGGGGTGTTACAGAATGTTCCCAAGGGGGAGATATTGAAACGACCCCAAAAAGTGCCCAAAAATGTGCCTCGGATTGACTAGAATTTTAATTTTCATTTATCTAAAAATCCATTTGTTATTTCACAAATCCGACTTCATATTTGTGATCAGGGGGTCAAAATTAAGTGAAAAAGGGTCTACCCTTGATTTAAGGGTGAAAGAATAGCAATTATAAATTTTTAAGGGACAATTTCCAGTGAGCTGTTTGCGATGCTTCCGCAACGCGCCTTGGGCACGCTTTAGTACAAATTTCTCTCTACGTCCTCTCCATAATGCAGAGATGTTTTTTTCGCTTGGCAATTTTTCTTGTGCGGCGCAAAACATTCTAAGTGTTGGGCCCAAGTTTACCAAATGTGTTTTTATCTATACTTAGTCAAATTTCACCCTTATATTATCCTAAACAGTTCCCAATACTCCCCAAAACACTTAGCCATATTTTCACTCTAGATTCAAGATCCAAAACCCTCATCCAGATTTAATGATTCTCTTCAAGCTTTAAGTCTCCATTGTCAACCTTCTCCAAGAATATCTCCAAAGCAAAGGTATGTGGTATTGAACCATTGGGTGCTTCCACCTATGGTGCCTAAACCCTCTTTTACCTAATAATATATAATTTAATATTCATTTTACATGTGGGCCTTGTATATTGAAAAATTTACTGCACAGTGATTTAAGTTCATGAAAGTATGGTTGTTTTAGCATATTTTGAGCTCTAAATCTTTGATCTAATATTGGATTTAATGTCAATGTCTTGGGGGTTTTTCAAAGTATTGATTGATGGTTTTACACCATATTTTCTTGCATGATTTCATCCCTAAATTTCATGGTCTTTTACCCCCGTTACACACCCCCTAGGTATTTGATAAAATGTTCGGTTATGGTTTCTTGAGGAAATAAAGGCCCAAAGCATAAGATAGATATGAATGATGTTATGGTGATAAAAAGATCCTATATATATGATATAATTGACTATATGATGATGAAATGAGCTTATGCTTATGATGAACTCTATATAAAGTGTTGCATTAGACCATGTTTGATCTGGTGGGACAAGAGCCCGGGTAATCGAGGGAAGGGTTCGTACTTCTCCACCTGGTGATGGGGAGGCATCATCACTAACCAAGATGGGGGTTTATACTTATCAATTGAGATAGGGGTTTGTACTCATCAACTAATATAGGGATTCATACTCATCCACCTAGGTGATGGGGCAACATTATCACCAACCGAGATGAGGGTTTGTACTCATCGACCAAAGTGATAAGGCGGCATCATCACTAATCCCAAGGGGTTCATACCTTGGAAATCTAGCTTGGTCTCTTCTACACATATGATATTCTATAGGAGCATGACTAACGTAAGCATGTTTTACTTATGCATTGATCATACATGTCATCTTTCTATATTATGCCTATTGTCTATTATTATGCATATTGATCATGAAGCTTATCTCTTGTTGCATTGCATCCCACATACTTAGTATATTCAAACGTACTAATGTATACTCTTACCTACACGATATCACCATGTAGGAACCGATGCCCAAGTTGATCATCCTCCTCCTCCACGCTGCAAAAACCACCAGAAAAATGGTGACATGCCCCACCAAGATACAGGTCGGATAACCTCAAATGCCTGAATAATCAGCTCAGAAGGGAAAGTACTATTCCAAGCTTGTTGGTGAGTCCTCTATTTCAGGGACCTTGGTTTATGTTTTCCTCCTATCTATGTATTGAGATATTATCTTATGTTCTATTTGACTATAAGGGTGAGCCCGATTGTTTTGTCTTGGCCCCCGCTCTATCTATGTATATAGAGGTGTTTGTTGGACAAGTTATGTATTTATAATATGAACTATGATACCTTGTCTTTTGATGTTGATGTGTTGCAAAGCATTCCCTTATCCCCAATGCCCTATTCTATTCTACATGTCTTTTACATGCTTCTGCAACCAAGGATGTGTAATGACAAGTTAAGAGGCTTTCTTGGGGTTCCTTCAGGTTCCCCATTCACCGTGTCACGTCTAGGCCCTAGGCTTAGGTCGTGACATCGGTAGAGGTGGAAACAAAATAGCTCCCGTCATATCCATAGTGATAGGATTCAACCTATACAAATTCCACTGAGTAAGGATTATCATATTAGTCCCCAGGTTGTGGAACATTCTCCAAAGGAGGTGGATTTTCATTCCTATTCACATCATTGTTGTTCTGATTCAAAGATGCATTAGCTGCATTATTGGAATTTTTTAGGCCATTCTTCTTGTAATTCTTTAGATCTTTGGATCAAGTGGAGTTAAGGGATTTCCTTGAATCATAGTATTGGGCATACACTAGTAGTATACCCTGCAAAGAAACAAAGACAAAAACAAAAATAAAAGTAAAATACAAGGGAACTAAGGAGTAATACTCGAGTTACAATTACTAGTGAAATCAACTAAGTCTAGTCGTATTCCTCGGCAACGGAGCCATAATCTATTGATCATGCATAAGTTACACCACTCTTTTGGAGGATAAAATAGTCTTTGTCAAATATAAAACCTAACCAAGGTTAGGATCGAATCCCACAAAGAATACAGAGACTCACAAAAATTCACTGATAGAGTGCAACTTAGGTATTATGTTCCCCATGATTGACCAACTCAATAGCATCAGATAACTCAATTTTTGACTAGAGTATAGCATGCAGGATGGTAATGTAAGTTCACCAAACCATTTGGTTCAAGTGAGAGACGAATTTCACTATGTGAATTGGCCTATCTACATAGTCTGCAATACTAACCATTACATATAGTCCTAGTCAACCTCCTCTTAGTCTAGTTCGATTGATTAGACGAGAACACATCATCGAATCTTGTTAATCAATCTCTTTTTCTATTCATTACCATTTGGATCGGGAAGGTAACACTAGGCAAGTTCTAATGTTAGGCACCACTATAAAACATGTAAAATGAAGAAAATTGATTAATACATGCAGATACCCATTTGAAGAATTGCAAATTACCCAAGTTTATTTGGTTAGATCTTCATGGTTCCTACAATCCCAAGTTGTAGATTTAGCTACTTATGCTATGGGTAGATGAAGAAATTATGAATGGAGAAAATATAATTAAACACTTACCCAATTGAATTGAGAATCAAGCAAATCCAAAATTGATTGAGTATCACAAGATTTGAAGATCAAATTAATTCACAAGTGTATTCTCTCAATTTTCTCTCTAAGTATTGTATTCTAACACTAATTACAATGAAACTGATGGCCCTTTATGAAAAATGAGCAAAAAAATATTATTTATAGTAATTATAATTAAGTCCTTAATAAAATTAAAAAAAAAGTAGTCGACGAACTCAACGATACCTATTTACGACTCGTAGAGCCTTCTATGAATCATAATTAAGGTCTTCTAATCAGCTCTTAGGATCTCGGACTTCATTTCTATGAACCATCTTCATGACTCGTAAACTAATTTATGAATCATACTTCAGACTCATAGGCTTTAATTGCTTCAAATTATCCCTCTCTAGAAATCTTCATGAAACCTATCTACTGCTTATATAGAGGTCTTGTAGACTTGAACTTCAGATCTCAATCTTCATTGGAATTTGTCATGAAACAACCTTTACGACTCGTAGACTACTCTATGACTTGTAAAGGATATCTTAAATCACCGTAAACCAGAAACCTCTACAATTTTGTGTCAAAGTCATGCCAACTTGCTTTCCTGCAACACTAAACATAAAAACACATAAAAAAATAAATATAGCATTGGGAACACACAAAATCCTAAGTTGTAGGCATCAAAAGTGTTGTATTTTGATATCACATCACTTAGTCTTGAAAGTTTTGGCACCAAGTAAGGTGATACGGCCAAGTGCACAGTTCGTACAAGGTGGTACAATCCGTACGGCTTCCCCAATGTGTTCCAGAGTGAAACTTCTCTGAGTATTTGATTACCGTCTTGAAACTTTGTCATGAAAGAGTTTCTTAAGTGAAGTTCTATGGAGGAGTACACGGTCAATATAGCTTGCTACGGATCGTGAAACCAACCGTTTGGGTACTTTTATTGAATTTTTCTAAGTGTGGAATCTTCAAGTTCAATCTAAGTTCACTTTTAAGCCCTCAATTTAAGATTATTTGTAATTCCCTTATTATTAACTAATGTATTCACTTTCAAAAAGGTATTCCCTCAAGATAAAATCAACCCCTACTTCACAACTCTTTGACTTGAGTTTGTGTCGTTAGAGAAATTGGTTTCTTGAATTGTAGAAAAGATTGAGGGAGGGGTTCATTTTATGCAATTTATTTACTTTTATGCAATTATACATTTTAAACAAGTCTTAATAATAATTATTATATGTTAATAAAATAAATAAGGAGTGAAAAAGGGAAAATTTTGGTAGCCACCTTATTGGATAATTTTTCTTTTAACATGCTTTTGACATAAAATATGCTTTCCCCAAAGTAAGTCAGTTTAATGACCATATAAAACCTTATAAACTCTCTCATTACCTTAATTTTGATAAAAACACATGAAATAAATTAGTTCCTTGGAGCAAAGTTGAGAAATCTCCTATCCTTTGGTAAATGGTTGAATTCAGTCTTTAAATTGCATAGTGTGTAGTAATTCTGGAATATCTCGTTGTATATAGCTATCATTTTAGTGTATAAATATGTTTTGGAAATCTAATTCACATACCTACAACTTTTATGTTTATGTAAAAATCTGAATCTGTTTTTGTGTTATCGAAAGAAGGCGTGAAACACAATGAAAGTTTTGGCTAGTTTTCTATCTAAGAAGCCTTCTATGTACTATTATTAGTATTTTAATCATATCTTTATGTGTGAGCAGTAGCTTGTGATGCTTCTTAGTTCTTTGTAACCCCAAGATATGTATCTACAACTCTTATGTTCATGTCCAGATCTAATTTGGTAGTTATGGATTCAAAACAGTGGACGCAATTTAGGACAAGTTCTATCTAAAGTTTTGACATAGAAATCCCTGGGGGTGTGCTGTTAGTGTTTCGATTATAAATACTTGTACAAAGGGTATTTTGAAGTGATTCTTGATTGTTTGTAACTTATATTAATATACCTAGTATTTTCATATAGACTGGAAAGCCTAGTTTGTCCATTTACCAATTCAAAATCTAGTTCTTGATCTTTTCTAGCCTATATTAATATACCTATAGTTTTCATGTAGACTAGAAAGTCTATTGTCCATTTACCAATTCAAAATCTAGTTGCGTGGCAAGGCAGTAAAGCTGCCGAGAAGAGTATGATTTGCAGACATCGGACTCAGTTTTGGCATTTATCTTGTTAGTTTCTACCTACTAAAAGTGTTGAATATTAAATGAGGATTCAAATAAGTATTAAAGTGCTCACAGTCTTGTACAATCTTAAGTAAATTGATTGAAGAAATGGATTATGTATTGATCCACGACTTGAAATTGATAGGGATGATTGTGTGCCAAAAGGTTCAAGTTCATGTAAAACATAGTTCTTGTTCCCTTGTTACCTGCTGGTACATTTGAATGTTATCTTGGTATCTCAGCTATGTTCTTGTCATTTCATACAATTGTGTTGATATATTTTGGGACTTGCAAGGAACTTGTTTAATTCGCCCATTTGTACAAATTACCTGATCACTTGACATCCTTATGGACTTTGTCCTTCTTGTGGCTGTGACTTTGTCACCATTGGCATGCCTCTTGTTTGATTAATCGCCATCTTGATTGTGAATTTTTGGGTTGTTATAAGTATGGATTCAGCTTTTAGCTTTTACAACATAAGCTTTATGCTTAGCAATAGTTGTTTCAATCGTAGGGAGTACTTGAGATGATGCTTGAGAATGGCTATTGTAGATTAATTTTGGGAGTTGTGCTAAAGATCGCATTTGCATTTAGACATATATGTTGTAGTAGTTTTTGGACATGTACATGATTCTCCTGTTGCATATGTATGTATGTATAAATTTGAAAGGCTAGTGTAAATTATGGAACCATGGTTTGTAACTTTATGTTTTGGCTTGTTAGTTAAATTTGAGCCAGCGGGCTTGTTTCTATTTTAGAATACCAGTTATGCTAACATGATTATATGAGACAAAAACTAGTACATTTTATGTCCTTGGAATTTAACATTGGTAATACTTTTCAGCCTACTGCAATAGTATGGACAATATATAAATATCTCGTAAGATAGTAGTTTAAATTACTTGCAAGGTACTTATGCCAAAAACTTGAGCTAGAAATCAACTAAACCACCTTTAGAACAAAATCCTATATGTTTAACTATTTTGAATTCATTACTTAAATATGATTAATAGGTCACGTGTTAAATACTTTGTATGTTAGTAAGGGTTATGTAAGCTTAGAGCATACAAAAGTGGCATCCTCCCGGAAAGGGTTTCCACTGGTGTTACCCACTTGTACAGAAGTGGCATCCTTCTATGAGGGTTTCCACCTTATTTATGTGGTTTAGGGCGTTCAAAGAAATTCCATTGGCTAATCTTTTCATAAGAACTGATAGAAGGATCAACTCTAAATGGTTATATCTCTTAGCACAAAAAGACCTGGGTGGCCCACAATCTACCAAATTGAAGATCTTTGAATTATCTTTTGAATGCATCTGGTTTAATCACATTCCAAGTTCGGAGCAAGAAGTTATGCCTATTTTTGTAAAACCCATTTGTGTAGTGTTTTCTGATTTGGCTGAGTGAGGTCTCATGAGAGGGTTGTACAAACCATGACAACTTGTACAGGCCATGAGACCTCCTCACAGGACCCCTGACAAGAAATGTTATTTTGCTTCATTAATGGTCTTTTTTTTGAAGTTATGGCTTCTCTTAAGGGTCTTTTATGACTTCCTATGCTATCCTAACACGTCCAAATGACCTAAACTCTATTCCTCTCATTCAAATTCATTTCCCACACTTTTAATTATTTCAAACTCTCTCTTAAGAACTCTCCTAAGGTGAACATTGAGGGATTGTCTTGAAGCTAAGGAAAAAGGTCTCTTCTTCATCAAATTTCTTCCTATTTCTTCTCAGTTAGCTAAGGTATGTGAGATTGATTCCTGATCCCTTTCAACCAAGAAGACTCAAAATGCTTTTACTTGAATTTCATGAATTTTTGCTCACTTTAAAAATGGGTTTTGAGTATGATTGTTTATTAAATTCAGTTGAAGTATGGGTTATACTTTATTGATGATTTTAAGTTGATTTAAGTCCTAGTATGTTGAATTACATTATTATTATGAATACTTGAACATGCATTGTCCTTTTAAAGATTGATTTAAGCATGGGTAACCTAAAGTATGATCTAAATGTGAATTTACTCACATATTTACTTGGATTTCATAATATATTGATGGTTTAAGTATGAATCTCTATTGGCCATGTTTTTGTCTCATTACTCATGGCATATGCATACATAAGCATTGACATTTATGAAGGATATGAAGTGGGCTAAGACCCAATTATGTTGATGAATATGATTTTGATGAAAATGTGGTTATGAATGAGCTACTTCTATGCATGAACATAGGACATGAAGTGTGTTTGCTTTTTTAGCCTTAGTATGCATTGTGATGTTTTGACAAGATTTATATTCCTATTAAAATCATCTATATGTATATGTACTCCCGGGGATAGTGACTTGACATTGAATGTTTATGCTCTTTTAGATTATTATGATATGTTATGGAAATCCTTTTTGAAATAGGTGTCGTTCCTGTAAGGTAAGGTACTCTTCAAAATAGGTGTTGTTACCCATAATATGAGTGAACATTATGGAAATACTTTTTGAAATGGGTGTTGTTCCCCTAAGGTAAGGTACTCTTCAAAATGGGTATTTTTGTCGTAAGTTGAGTGAACATTATGAAAATTCTTTCTGAAATGGGTGGCATTCCCGTAAGGGGAGGTTACTTCTCTAAAATGGGTGGTGTTCCTATAAGGAGGAGTAAGGTCTACCCAAGGCAAGTAACATCCCCTCTATATATGGAAGTAATATTACATTTCATGCATCATGCATTTTATGGCATATTGATATATTATTCTTCCTTGTATGTATGCTTCCCTCTGGATATGTGCCCTTGTCATCTAACATCGTGTGCAGGTTTAATGAGTTCATATACATTGCATGCGTGCATACTTAGTACATTTAAATGTACTAATACCTACTTTTGCCTACATGATCTAACCATGTAGGAACTGGAGATCACATTCATCAACCGTTTAATGGCTAGTCGGATTTAAGGAAGTTTTTGTGGTGAGTCTCATCTTCCAAGGACAAGCTATCATTCCTCTACATATGAAGTCGTGTTTATGTTATTTACTTTAAGGGTGCACGTGGGACAAGTCCTGGCCCCTTCCTATCTTATGACTAAATGCATTTTTGGACATCTTGTAGGCTCTTATCAGATCTATATGTTCTGCATTATATTTTGAGCCTATGATTATGATTATCTATGGCTATTATTGATTGATTATCAGAATTATGATAAGTATGTATGTTTTGATATGGAAATGTGGAAGATCCTAAGTCCCGTATTGTCCCCATAGAGTGAGTCATACTTACCCGCCCCTTAGTTCTTATGTGCTATGTGCTTTGTGAATCCATGTTAATCTCTTATCCCTATGACATCCTCATAGCATGAATCCTACTTTCTCATCCCTTAGAACTATATGTTTACTATTTACATATATGCCTTTGAACCGATAATGTGAATATAGATAGTTGAGGCTTGTTTGGGGACTCTTGGGTTCCCATTCGCAATGTCACTCCTAAACCCTAGGTTCAGGTCGTGACAGTAAATTTTTTCCAACAAACCCTAGTATATACTCAGCGATTTTATGAGGTTATACTCATCAACACTTGATCCTGCTTGTTCAAGCCCCACAAAGACCAACAGATACAAAGCCACGTGACCCATACCACGGTATGGATTAAAAGAATAATCTCACCCAAATATTGGGGCATACACCCAGCCAAATACAAAAAACTTTATCAACCTTTTGACCCACAAAATTACAATTATTACTTCGACTACCAAAATGCATGGATGAATGCATTCATCTTCCAGCATGAAGCGAGAAAGCATTCATTATTTCTCCTATGCAGAAAACAATTAAGTTCTGAATTTCCATAATGGGTTTTACACCAATGGTCGCCTATCTATGGTCATAAAATTGATTCCACCTCCAGTCTGTGAAGGATATGAACACTTTTGCCAAAGATTTTTTAATCAACACAAAATTTCTTTAATCTGACAATTTTCCTAAATGTTTCATATCATGTGGATATATACTCCCAAAAGTTCACATTTCACAAGCTAGAGGGACAAAAGGGCCTCTCGTGGTTAGCTCTCCAAAGCCACTACAAGTGGTACAAAAGTTCAAATCCATCAGAAGCCTATATTCTAGAGGTGGAAAATTCATTCCTACAAAATCCAGGATATTTGGCCCCAACAAATACCACCCAGATATAATTTTTACAACAAAAAGAAATTGCAGCTGCACAGTTAACCAGTTCCAGCAGTAAAGGAGACTTTATCAGCCAGATGGAAAATCCTTTAACAAATTAAGATCGAACTCCCCAGCAATCAATCACTATTGTTATAAAATTCAGAGTCAGAAGACAAAGAAGAAATTACCCTCCAATTTAATCCATAATGAAACCTTGATGACATCGCAAAAGATAAAGTCATTCATGACAAAAGAATCCAATTATTAGTGCAAGATCCTGTAGACTACTGTAGCGATACTGTAGTACTTTTACTATAGCATGCTTTATGCTATAAATAGAGCCATCCTTTCCATTTGGAAGACATCTTGTTCTTTCACTTTCAAGAACTCTATCTCAAGAATACTTCGTTAGAGTTTGCTCCCTCTTTTGTACTTTCAAATTTTATTTGATTGTAATATTAAATTTCAATTTTTAAAACTTTGTCTTTACTATACTTTTATTAGTATTTATCTTTCTAATTTTGCTTTTATCATTAATGGTTGGCACTGTCACCTACCTTAAATTAATTAATTAGATTGCATTACATGGTTGGCTCTGCCGCCTAACTCATTGCATTGCACTTATACTTTCCTTATCATGCGCATTTAATATTATCTGTTTTGTTTTGTATCCTTCATCCTCGTACTCTACCCCTATTATTTTAGAGGGTTCACTTTCAGGTACTTGGTATCAATTCGATATCATTGGCTAAGAGATCTCTGAAAAGAAATTGAGATAGTTCCAATAGAAAACTATTGGATCTGGGAGACAATAGTATTAGCTAGCTACTTAGCTTGGGTTGCATCCTGTAACAACTATTTCTGAGGCAAGGAAACTTGATTCCAAGGTATAGGCTTGGGCATAGACAGACGAGGTCGCTAGAGATCCATTTTGAAGAGTGTAGTTTTACCTTCATAGCTACTTCTCATAGAACCGGTATTAAAGGCTAAACTCAAAGCTTTATATTGAACCCTATAAATGATTGCTACGAGGAGAGGCCTAGTTTTGGTGTTGTAATTGAAAGTCTTGACATTTAGAGTCAAAGAATCTAAGATGCTTATATCTTTGAGAGATACATTGAAATTTGGGAAACAATCAAAATAGATAGGACCACTACAAGGACTGGTGTTCACCATTCCAAGGAGAGAGTCATTGAAATCTAGAAACCTTGAGTCCCTAAGATAGGGAAGAAGAGAGGTATCTAGACCTTCTCTAGAAAGAGGCTTAGCTGCAATTTGGACTAGCCCAAAGTGGAGATAATTGTATTTTCATCTATATTTTTCTATAGACTTGGTGTTTAGAATTTGATATCCTCATGATCTAACTCAAGAGGAATGGTTTGTTTGATGGTAGAAATATGGTAGTAACTTGTTAATGGTCATCTAGAAGATTTATAAATGGTAGACCGAAGATGTTTTGGGATCTTTTAGTCATCAATTGATTGCTGCAAATTAGAGAAGCTAATCTCTTCCTTGAGCATGGAATTGGGTGAAATGGAGGAAGATGGGGTCGAGGTAGAGGGAGTCTTAGAGGACGAAGGAAAAAAACTAAAGAAAGACATGATGAGATCTACAAAACAAAATTAGTTAGGCAAACAACAGTAATGAATTTAATGTTTCCTGTCCTTGGATCAAGAGATTGTTAGGTTCCATAAAGAAAATTATTCAATTGTTAACTCAATATTATATGGAAGAGTCAGATCTGATAGTTAAATTAATGAACTTAATTTTATACATAAAGGCTAGATCATTTTCATATTAAGAAGTTTTATAATTAGAATATCCAATGGTTATAGATAACCATCTGTAAGTCCACTAAGTCTTTAATGGAAATCCAATCAGTTTTTAGGGATACTTTCTATAGTGTAGATCTGGGTAGATCGGACTACTATCTGCATAAAAATCTAATCATAAAATAGATCCTACAAATTTGTATAAGTTAATTCATATTTTAAAAAATAGATCTAATAGTACCGTATAGTTTCAAGTTAAAAACAAGAATAATAATACTTACTTCACCCTATGGCTCTGATACCAAGTAATAAGAAGCGAACCCCTAAAATAATAGGGGTAGAGTACAGGGAAGAAGGATAGGAAGCAAAAGAGTTAAAAGTAAATTTAAATGATAAGGAAAGTATAAATGTAATGCAATGAGTTAGGCAACAGAGCCAACCAAGGAATGCAATCTAATTAATTAAATAAAGGTATGTGGGAGTACCAACCATAAATGATAAAAGCAAAATAAGAAAGATAAATGCTAATAAAAGTAAAGTAAAAATAAAGTTTTAAACATTGAAATTTGATATTACAATCAAATAAACTATGAAAGTACAAAAGAGGGAGAAAACTCTAATGTATTCTTAAGAGAGTGCTCTTGAAAGTGAAAGAACAAGATGTCTAACAAATGGCAAGGCTGGCTCTATTTATAGCCAAAACTTATGTTATAGTAAAAGTGCTATAGTACTGCTTCAGTATCGCTACAATAGTGATACAGGATCTTCCACTAATAATTAGATTCGTTGTTCATGGATGATTTCATCTTTGGTGATGTCATTAAGGTGTCATTATGGATTAAACTTCAAGATAATTTCTTCTTAGTCTTTCAATTTTGATTTTTCCAATGACTGTGATTGATAGCCAGGGAGTTCGACATTAATTTGTTGAAAGATTTTTTCCATCTGGCTGATGAAGTCTCCTTTGCTACTACAACTGGCTAAATGTTTAGCTGCAATTGATTTTTGTTGTAAATATTGTAACTGGGCGGCATCTATTGGGGTCAGATATCCTGGATTTTGTAGGAACTATTTTTTCACTTCTATAACGTAGGCCTCTGACCATACCTCTGTCCCCCGATGAGGCACTTGAGTATTGTCCAAATTTACGGACCCTTTTGGGGTCCCCAAACTCCTCTCTCTATATCACCTTTGCCTCCTTGGCAGTACTAACCACGACTAAAAGGAAGCTCCGTCCCTAGCTACCCAGAATATCGAATGTTTGGTATGAACAACTAGCCCTTTCATAAATTGGCAAACTTTCTCTGCCTCGGTCGAAAGTATAGCTATAGCATGATGGATAACTGGCAAAACCCGATCTTATACTCTAAAACAGTCATAGTGCCCTGCCTCAAACTCTGCAATCCTAATCTTCTCTCCTTGCAAACATTCCTAGGCATAACCCATTCATAGAATGCATTAGAAAAATGTCTCCAGAATCATCTCAGGATACCCAACTGGAAGGGATCCTTCATAAGTCCTCCACCACTCCCTGGCTAGCCCACGGAGTTTGAAAGTGACATATCTCACCCTATGAGTCTCTCCTAGTTCCACGGTATCTAGTAACTCTCTATAAGTAGTCAAGAACTCATGACCTTCCTCGGTTTTCCCACCCTGAAACTGAGGTAGGTCTATCTTTGGAAATCTCTCATACCTCCACTGATCATCATCAGTAAAGGCAGAAACTGGTGGAATCTCATCAATCAGAGCTGCTAGTGGTTGTTCAACCAGAACTTGGGCCTCAGAGGCCTGCTGCTGATCCTGAGCTGCACCCTTACCTGAGCCTGTGAAGTATCAAGAGTGTTAGCTAGGCTACCTAGCTTCACCAAAGTCTCCAACACACCCAAGACTCTCAATATTATATCCTGGAGTAGTTATGTTACAACAAACTCATATGGAACTTGCTCCTGCCTAGGCTCTATAGTAGGCTCGGGGCAGATTCCCTACTCATAATCTCTCATCGGTGTAGCCCCACAGCCTCGGCATCTAGCTCGCCCTTTGGCACAACCCCTACTCGTAGTTAGGGTCTTAATAGCAACATCAGGGGTGACCTCCCCTTGTCCTATAGCAATAGTAGCTCTAGTCCTCGCCATCTATCAAAAGGACACACGAACATGTAACACATATACAAAACCTACTTACAAATTGATTGGAATGAATCAAAAGAGAGTTTCCTAATAGTCTTTATAGCCTTTTAAGGATAAGTAATAGACGTCTCTACATTGATACTCAAGACTCTACCACACTAGGCTAATACACATGTGAGACCTATGAATCAAGGGCTCTAATACCAAATCATCACGACTCAAAATTCAGGTTTGATGACACTCATCTAAACCACCAAGGCGAGTCAGCCCAAACCCAAACAACTTAACATTAACAACACAAGTGAAAGTTAATAGTCTAATAACATAGATAAGCAAAAGAAAGCACCCTAAAACAATCTCTGAATTAGTGCTATATATACAAGCCTCTAAGTATTGAAAGCTCGAATGAAATTCATATCATCATGTCTAGTCCTCAAATGGAACAAGAACATAAAAATGGAATCCTCAAGACCTATTGAAGACATAAGCAGCCACCTCGCAAGAAATCCAGAAGCTCGATCCAACAAAAAAGAAGTCTAGCAGGATGGACTGGGCTTATAACCTACAAAAATATAGCAAGGGGTGAGCACCAAACAATATGGTACTCAAAAAATGGAACTTACCTAAAGTAAAATAATAAAGAACACAAGTAATTCCTTAAATCCCAACCACAATCCGCCGAACTACAACCTTGCACTCAGAAAAGTCCCAGCATAATATATACATCTATCACAGTAATATCGATATACTCATCATCTGGTATAGTATCTCCATACATAAGAATATAAGTTGATCCAACACTTACTCATGATCAAGAATATGATAAGTATATAATCTCATAAACAATATACAACAATGTCAATCAGATATGATATGTGATGGAGTGAATGCCATGAGATGTACATAACGCAATGCAATATCAAATAATCATGATGCATATATATCCTATAATGCACATCCACTAATCAAATGACTACCTCAGTCGGAACCCTTGGGGGTCTTACATGAACTGTGTATCTATGAACATGGTTCGCATTGACCTCGACTCATGCCCACCTGTCCGAAAATGACTGCGGACCGCCGACATATTACCTCAGCTTGACCGTTTGAGACTTTAACCATCAATCCACATGTTAGGTTACTCACATCTCGAATATAGCCATCACAAATATCAAATACACAATAATAATATATGCAATGTGTAGGATCACAATTATATCATAGTATCAACATCATAATGATCTCAATATCTCAACATCATTAATAGCTCAATATCATCAATGTCTCAATATCACTCTAGTCTTAGTACATCAATTATATCATAAAATAAGCATCATCTTACTATCAACATCGACTGATTTACAAATAATATATAGTATGAATCCATAATTACTTATAAGTCAATATATAACCACATAGACAACTATTCAATCAAAAATCTCATAATCAAGCCTATGATATTACAGTTCTATCCCAAAGTTACTCAATTATACACATATAGGAGCAGACAAGGTTCATTTATACTTAACAAAAGGCTAGAAGTCCACTTTTTTCAAATAAAGTCTCGAATCAAGTCGAAATATCCATTTTCCCCTTCTATGGTGCTCGAAATCACCATAATTTAATCAAATATGGCATCACAGTCACGTAATGAATCTAACGACACCAAAATCAATTAATTCGAAGAGAAAAGATAAAATGGTAAAATATATCTTGTCAAAAAATGTAGTCAAAAACTACAAATTAATGTATGAAAATATTCTCCACATCATAAGGAGTTCATTGTGAAAATGGTTTAAAAATAGAGCTAAGATGAGAGAGAAATCAATGATTAAAGTTTGAAAAGTGAAGTCCAAGAAATCCCCTATTTACACCATTAAAATCCCAAAATTGGAAGTTAAATTCACAAATTAATCAATGTAAATCAATAAAATCTGTTAGGAAATATTTACCCAATCACCTTGCCTTATAAAATCTCAACATCACTCTTGAAAATAAAGCTTAAAGAGTTGAAAATGGAGAAAATGAAATAAGATCATCTTTTAATGAAGTCCACTGTTTAGGCCGCGCAGAGCTCCACAAATGTAGAGCCTTATCTGCGAACACTCAGGCCCAACAGCCACTACTCCGTGAACATGAGCCCACCTTCTGGAAAGTGCAGGTCTAGTCACACTAAGTTCCTCAAATGCGGAGAATGAGGCACGATCATTGAGAGTTAAGGGGAGATGCACCAGAATTGAAACTTTATAGCAACATACAACAATTGCTAACTAGAAGTGGACCATCGGGAATTTATTTACAACCTAGTGAATATAAACGTAATATAGAATCCTACCAGAAATGATGACCCAGGCTCAATGGAACAAATTTGAATTCGAAACCTCCGTGGTCCCGAACCCGAGAAGGATCACTTATACTAGTTCCAGATTCAAAAACTCAAAATATTCTCGGAAGCTATAAAAAGTAAAAACAAAGGCATTTCTATGTTATTTTCACTACCTGGAACCACTAGAATTGACGAAGTTTTGATATGAGCCCCCAAACCCCGAATGTTAACCAAAGTCAAACCTATGATCCAAAATGAACTAAAAATGCAACTTTGGACGTAAAATCTCTATTTTAACTTCGAATTCAGTTTTGCAAGTTCTCTTAGACCAGATTTGGCATTTTAAAACTAATAAAACTAATGAAATTGAATTTTACTAGTTGAACTAAAACTGACCATAAAACTGGAAATTACCAACTTTAGACATTTATAATTGTTAGACAGTTTAAAGAAAGGGTTAGGGTTGCTAAAGATGAGATTATCAATGATAATTTAGAAGACAATATGGCTACAATCGATGGTATTAATGCTAAGTACATCAGATATATGAAGCTTGAAGAGTCTATAGTTAAGCAAAAAACTCAACTCCATTGGTTTATAAAAAGGGACTCCAAGTATTTTCATGCTTTGATGAGAGGTAGAAAAAAGAGTTTATTCATCCATAAAGTACATAGTGATAATGATGTTTGGGTACATGCTGATGAAAAAATTGCTACTGCAACATGTAACTATTTTTAAAATATTTTCACTGATAAGTAGATTAGAATTGATAAAGAGGTGTTGTAATGTATTCCTAGACTGATTAGTGAGGACCAGAATCAAAGTTTACAAGCATGCCTATCCCAGAGGAGCTTAAGAAAGTTATTTTTTCAATGAATCCTAATTTTGTTGCTTGTCCAGGTGGTATGAGTGGCAAGTTCTTTCAGGTTTGTTGGGATATTATTAATGAGGATTTATTAGTTGTTGTTCAGTCATTCTTTTGTGGTAATGCCATGCCAAGGTTTATGACTCATGCTTGTTTGGTGTTATTGCCTAAAGCTCAACATTATAATAGATTGGCTGAATTCAAATCCATCAGTTTAAGTAACTTCACCAACTAGATTATTTCAAAGCTATTGTGTAGTAGATTGGCTCCCATTTTATCTAAGATTATTTCTCCCAATCAATCTAGCTTTGTAAGGGGTAGAAGCATCTCTGAGAATATCATATTAGCATAAGAGATTGTTTATGGTATTAAGAAACCTAAGGAGGGCCATAATGTGGTAATCAAACTTGACATGGCTAAGACATATGACAGAATGTCTTAGTCATTCATTTGTTTGGTTTTGAGAAAATTTTGATTTGCTTAGATATTTATTAACATGATTTGGAGGATCATGAGTAATAACTAGTACTCCATAAATATAAATGGTGCAAGGTATGGATTTTTCACTCCAAAAGAGGATTGAAGCAGGAAGATCCTCTCTCTCTTGTTTTGTTTATTCTTGGTGCTAAGGTTCTGTTCATAAGTCTTAATGCTCCTTACTCTAATAATTTTAGAGGGCCTCAAATTAATCATCTCAGTTTTGCTGATGATATTATCATTTTTGCTTCTACTGATAGATACTCCTTAGAGTTTAATATGAATACTCTAGTTACTTATGATGATGTATCTAATCAGTTGGTAATTAAGGAGAAAAGCAATTTCATGATCACTTTCAGAACTCGTCAGAGCATTATTGATCTCATCAGCAGTGTTACTGCTTTTTGTAAAAAGGATGACA
The DNA here is from genome assembly GCA_000787875.1 of Solanum virginianum. Lineage (NCBI taxonomy): Eukaryota > Viridiplantae > Streptophyta > Magnoliopsida > Solanales > Solanaceae > Solanum > Solanum virginianum. The sequence goes on from DF358204.1 coordinate 18,926, forward strand.
CGTCCCACCTAAATTCTGCTCCAAAACAGCGCAGGAACGTGTTCGTCGAACTCTAGAGGGCTCTAGAACTCTCTAGAATTGTTCAGAGGATTGAAGAGAAGACTAGGGAGACTTGGAAGGTTCCAGGGACATGTAGAAATACATAAATAAGTCTTGCACTTGTAAATATCTTAGATATTATTTAGGAAGACTCTAGAGGATCAATCCTAGTCGTAGGATCAAATTAATCTTAGTCGTCCGTTAAGGAGGTGGAGTAGTATAAATACCCCTCCTTAGCATTCATTTAGCATCAAGCAAAATTGTAAGCTCTCAAGTCTTGTAAAGCATTCTCCATTCCCTTAGCGATCGTAGGCAACAGGCTTACTAGTGTTTACAAGATCGTACAAGATTCGTGTGCAAACTTACTAGTGTCGTATGGAAGTTCTAGCGTGAGTTCTAGGTCCATGACAACATGGTATCAGAGCCAGGTTACTAAGGGAATAAATGGCAAGTGACAAAGAGGTTTATGCTGCCAGCACTACCGGAGTCATAACAGATGGTAAAGGGTAAGAAGAATGCCAAGAAGGTGGAGAAAGTGCCAACTGATATTGCCCCAAGCGATGTTGTCTCCCTTCCAACCACTAAAGTATATGACGATGAGCAAGAGGAGTTGCCAATAGACATCACTTTCGGGATGGAATGGATCACTAGAGTAGAGACTGCCCGCCAGGCCATAGAGTTGTTGGGCCATCGCTTGAATTAGATCGATGGCAAATTCAAGACCTTAGAGGAATTTGCGTTGAGGAAAATGATAACATCCGTAAGGACCTTGATGACCAGCGGGCAGCAGAGGAAGAAGCTCACTCTTACTTGGAAAGTAGGGTCGAGGCCTTGGAGGGAAAGTTCATGGGCATGCTAGAAGCCATGAGCGCCAAGGTAAAAGAGCTCCAGAAAGCCATCCAGCAAGGGAGACATACCACCCCAGCAGTAGAATGGGAGGCCAGGATCGAGGCTACTAAGCCACCCATCTTTAAAGGCATCTGTGACGTCTAAGAGGTGGAAAACTTCATATCGCACTTGGAGAACTACTTCAAGTGCAACAAGGTAAGCGGTAATGATATAAAGATCAACATGGTCGTGATGTACTTGATTGAGATACCGATGGTATGGTGGAAATGGAAGGATGGCGAGATAGGATAGGTACTCTGCACGATCAGCAAATGGGTACGATGGTATGGTGGAAATGGAAGGATGGCGAGATAGGATAGGTACTCTGCACGATCAGCAAGTGGGTACGATTCAAGGAAGAATTCAAGAAGACCTGCAACCCCAACAACATTGTCTATGAAGCCAAAAGGAGGCTTAGGGAATTGAAGCAGACAGGCACCATAAAGGCATACATAAAAGAGTTCACAACTCTCACACTTAAAATCCCTAACCTCACAGAAGAAGATATATTGTTTAACTTCATGGATAGATTGCAGAGTTGGGCCCTGACGAAACTAGAGCAACAATAAGTTTCCACCTTTGACGAGGCCATCACCCAGGCAAAATCCCTGATGAACTTCAAGCAGGACAGAGACAAGGCTAAGGAGACAAGAAGTAGCCATGCCAAAGGTGGAGGAAATCGCAGCAAAGGCAAAGAAGCCCTCCCACCTAGGAAGCCGGTATGTTAAGCCTATGCTGAGAAGAAGGACCAGCCATCTAAGAAGAGAGGCTATTACATATACGGAGGTCCACACGGATATGCGAGGTGTCCCTAGATGAAAAACCTTGGAGCCATCATACGGGAAGAAGGAGGCTCAAGACCAAGGTCTAAGTTCGGGAACCACACAAGTGGGCATGATCGTGGTCTGTGCCACTACTACCAAGACAGTCGATAAGTAGGAGGCTTACCCCACATAGTATGTGGATATGACCCTAAATAGGAAGCAAGTGCGCACTATGATAGACACTGGAGCCGAAGCCAACATCATGACCAAATCAGCAGCGGCAAGATTGGGGCTAAGTTACAGTCCGAGCAGCACGCATCTTAAGATGGTTAATGCCCCACCAACACCGGTATCGGAGTTACACATGGCATAGATATCACCTTAGGCAGATGGTAAGGTAAGACTTACTTTGTTATCACCCCTTGGACATCTTCGATATTATACTTGGCCAAGAGTTCTTCCACCAATACCACACCATGATAGAACCCTACCTACAATAGATGCTTTTGCTAAAGAAGGAAGGGTCATACATGATACCTTTAGTGGAGATGCCCAAGGCGAAAGGAGTCAACCAACTATCGGCCATGCAACTTATGAAGGGTCTCAAGAAGGGGGAGCTCACTTACGTAGCCACTGTCGCAAGTTTGAGTGAAAGCGACTGTGTCCCAGAATCTTTGCCACCCTAAATTGAAAAAGTGCTTGACGAGAATAAAGACGGCATACCCGAAGAGTTTCCTAGACACTTGCCGCCGAGATGGGAGGTCGATCACAAGATTGAGTTGGAGCCAGGTACCTGACCACCTGCCTATCCACCATACCGCATGGCACCACCAGAATTGGAGGAGCTCAGGAAGCAGTTGAAGGAGATTTTTGAAGCTGGCCATATTCGACCATCTAAAGCACCATATGGAGCCTAGTACTATTTTAGAAAAAGAAGGATGGGTCACTACACCTTTCCATAGACTATCGGGCGCTAAATAAGGTAACCATCAAGAACAAGTATCTGATCCCGCTGATAGCCAATTTATTCGATAGACTTGGGCAACCAAAATACTTCTCCAAAATGGATCTCAGGAAAGGATACTACCAAGTACGCATAGCTGAGGGGGATGAGCCAAAGACAACATGCATCACTAGGTATAGATCGTACGAGTGGTTGGTAATGCCCTTCGATTTAATTAATACACCCGCTACCTTCTGTAGCCTTATGAATAAGATCTTCCATCCCTACCTGGATGACTTTGTGGTAGTATACTTAGGTGACATTATGATATATAGCCATACCTTGGAGGAGCACATAGTACATCTATGAAAAGTCTTCTAAGACTTACAGGAGAACCAGTTATACATCAAGCGGGAGAAGTGCGAATTCGACCAGCACAAAGTGCACTTCCTCGGTCACATCATTAGCCAAGGCTAGCTTCATATTGATGAGTCCAAAGTGCGAGCCATCATAGAGTGGGAGACGCCCACCAAGGCGACAAAGCTAAGATCATTGATTGGGCTCGCAAACTACTACCAGAGATTCATAGGTGGTTACTCTGCCATAGCCGCTCCACTCATCGAGTTGCTAAAGAAGAACAAGTCGTGGGTTTGGAGTTAGAAATGCCAGGAGGCATTTAAGAGCCTCAAAGCTGCCATATCAAAGGAGTTGATTCTTGCATTACCCGACTTGTCTAGCATGTTCGAAGTACACATAGATGCCTCAAACTTTTTTATTGGGGGCGTGTTGATGCAAGATAGGCACCCCATTGCTTTCGAAAGTCGTAAGCTGAATGAGATCGAACGGCGGTATACTGTGCAAGAGAAGGAGATGACTGCCATTGTACATTGCCTTAGAACCTGGAGGCATTACTTGTTGGGCTCGAAGTTCATGATCCAAACCGATAACATCGGCACTAGCTATTTCCAGTCACAAAAGAAGCTTACTCCTAAGCAGGCTAGGTGGCAAGACTTTCTAGCCGAGTTCGAATACGAACTACTGTACAAACCAGGCAAGGGCAATGTAGTGGCTGATGCATTGAGCAGAAAAGCGAAGCTAGCTGCTATCATAATAGCCTACTGCAATATCCGAGAATCCATCACAGAGGGCTTGTCATATGACCTAGAAGCAAAAAGTCTTATAGAGTTGGCATCATAAGGATAGACCCGATGCTTCTAGATTAAAGATGGTATCCTGCTTACCGCCGGAAGGAGGGTGTATATTTCGATGTATGGCAACATAAGGTGATAGATCATGAAAGAAAGCCATGATACGTTATAGGCCAGGCATCCAGAGCAGCACCATACGCGAGCTCTCATCGAGGCAATCTACTATTGGCTAAGAATGCGGGATGATATTGAATATTATGTGCAATCTTATCTTATTTGTCAATAAGATAGAACAACGCTATCCCGGAGGTCTTTTGGAGCCACTCCCTGTAGCCGAGCGGCCGTCGAAAAACATTACCATGAACTTTATCACTAGCCCACCAAAGTCTGATGGATATGGCACCATTATGGTTGTGGTGGATAGGTTCTCAAAGTATGCCACGTTCATGCCAGCCATACCCAGATGCACAGCTAAAGAAGTGGCCCACTATTCTTTAAGAACGTGGTGAAGTATTGAGGCCTGCCAAGGCACATCATAAGTGATCGTGACTCGCATTTTACAGGAAACTTTTTGGAGGGAACTATTCCAAACACTTGGCACAGAGCTGCATTTCTCTACAAGTTTCCATCCACAAATGGACGGCCAAACCAAGTGAGTCAATGCCTTGTTGGAGTGCTATCATAGGCACTTCATGAGGTCGCATCAAAGAGACTGGGCTAAGTTGCTTGAAGTGACCCAATTTTCATACAACCTACAGTGGAGTGAAGCCACAGGGAGGACACCATTTGAGCTTGCTACAGGCCAACAGCCGCAAACTCCACACTCGTTATCAGCAATATTCAAAGGGGAGAGTTTGGGCGCTTATCATTTGGCCAAAGGATTCGAGGAGCAAATAGATGCCACCAAATCTCACCTAGCCAAGGCAGCCAAGGTGGCCAAGCAGATGAAGAAGTTTGCTGACTGGGTGTGATATCCCACTAACTGCAAAGTCGAAGATCTGGTGTTGGTAAAGTTTAATCCAATGCAGTTCAAAGCACTAAGGGGCGTAAATCCAAACTTAGTATACGATGGGCCATTCAGGATCCTTGCCAATGTTAGAAAGATCTCATATCGATTAGAACTACCACCGTCACTAAAGGTTCATCCTGTCTTCCATGCTAGAGTCCTCAAGCCATACTATAAGGATAAGGATGATCCAAGTAGAGGACAGTCTAGTAGGGCACCCATTACTATCACTACCTCATATGATCGGGACATAGAGGCCATCATCAATTACCAGGCAAAGTAGAAGAGTGGACAGTCGGCTGCCATAATATTCCTTGTACATTGGAAGGGCCAATCACCAGAGGAGGCCACTTGGAAGAAATACAAAGACTTATGGCAATTTAAGGACAAGGTACATGAGTTCCTACAACAACAACAATGCGCCATAGTCATCACATCACTAGGTGGGGGAGAATGACACATCCCACCTAAATTCTGCTCCAAAACAACGCAGGACCATGTCCATCGTACTCTAGAGGTCTCCAGAACTCTCTAGAATTGTGCAAAGGATTGAAGAGAAGACTAGACAGATCTGGAAGGTTCCAGAGACATGTAGAAATACGTAAATAAGTCTTGTACTTGTAAATATCTTAGAAATTATTTAGGAAGACTCTAGAGGATCAATCCTAGCCATAGGATCAAATTAATCTTAGTCATTCGTTAAGGAGGTGGGGTAGTATAAATACCCCTCCTTGGCATTCATTTAGCATCAAGCAAAGTTATAAGCTCTCAAGTCTTGTAAAGCATTCTCCATGCAATTAAAGTCTTCTTTCTTCAAAAGCTCTCTCTTGTCTTTCAATATCTAGCATTCCCTTAGCGATCGTAGGCAATAGGCTTACTACTGTTTGCAAGATCGTACAAGATTCGTGCGCATACTGACTAGTGCCACATGAAAGTTCTAGCATGAGTTCTATGTCCATGACAAAAGTCTACTTTGATTAAGCATGTTTTGTTATCTATTCATATACACATCTTATCAGCTATTTCTCCTCCTAAAACAACTCTCAGGTACATAAAAAATGTCATTGCAAACTTCTTTGAGGATGGCATCATGATAGAAGAAAATATAGTCGGGCATCTTGGGAGACTCTCAGTTATTCATAGGATGAGCAAATAGGATACTGCTGAAAGTACTTGGTTAGAAACAAAAAAGATGCTGAAAATCATATTACCCAGAGAATTCACTCTAGTTCATTCTCCTTTTGGTGGGATGATTGGTTGGGAATTGGACCTCTTGCTAATTTACTGCTAAAAGTGACTGACTGAATATCATTATTATTGCCCAATTTTTGAATGAAGGGCAAAGAATGGAAGCTAAGGTGAGACAACATGCCCTTTCTGCTGATTCCTCAGATTTTACAAGTTAAAATCCATTATAATGCTGATGTGCCTGATGAAGCTATTTGGAAGTTGACTGAAAATGGTAATTTCACGATTGCATCTGCCTGGGAGTTTATTAGAAAGAAGAAGTCTGAATCAGGTGGATACTTATATTTGGAATAGCAATATTCCTTTCAAAGTTTCATTTCTTGTTTGGAGAGCATTGAGGATGAAATTGCCCACTAATGATAAACTCATAACCTTTGGGTGGATCCAGTAGCATGTTTCTGTTGTATAAGAGCTGGGATGGACAATATACATCATATTTTTGTTTCTGGCAACTTTGCCAATCATATTAGGCGATATTTCTCACACATTTTTGGCCATATTCCTCTTCATAGTTTATTGATTTACTGGTTGCAACAGAAACCAAAAAATGAGTTTCATAAGCTGTTAATTCAATCACTCCCAATCTTCAAATGTTGGAATCTATGGGAAAATAGGTGTTGTGCAAAATATGGTGGTAAGAAGTCTAATATTTCAAGAGTGAAATTTCTTATTTTTAGGGACATTTCTCATTTTCTTATCTCTACTTTTCCTTATATCTCATAGCCTGGAAACTGGAATGAACTTATCAGCATGGTAAATAATTGTTCACATGAAATGAGGATTATTTCAGTTCTATGGAAACCTCCCACTGATGCTTGTTTGAAGCTCAACACTGATGGAGGGGGTGGGATCCTTAGAAACCATCATAGTGAGATGGTGTTTTCTTTTACTATTCTATTAGCGTTTGGCTCTAATAATCTTACTGAAATACAAGCTGAACCATGGTTATAATCATATTATATTAGAAGTGGATTCTCAACTTCTCATCACTTGGATCACTTCTAGTAATCAGGTTCCTTGGAGTCTACAACCATTCACATATGATCTTAAGGATCTGGTTGCTCAGTTTAGAGCTTTCAGTGTCGACACATTTATAGAGAGGCTAATAATACAGCTGATGTATTTTGTAAATGGAGTCACGGGTTAGACATCCCTCAACGCTATTATATATATCAGCAACTTCTTACTAAGGTTAAGGGTCCTTATTTGATGGATAAGATGGGACTAATTAACTTTAGAAGAAGGAGACTGAAGAGGGTTAAACAACCACCATGAAGTTGTGTAGCAGTTTCTTCATGACTGATTATGCCAGTTTCTTCTTTATGACAGATTATGTCTCATTGATGTATCCTATTCATTGTGATTGATTTCATTTGGTACTTCTCCATTGTGTAGGTCTTGTTTTATTCTTCCTAAATTGTAAAGGGAGATTCTCCCTAATTTACTGCTTTCTTGGATCTTTATATTGAGAGGAGTCCTCTCATAGGCTTTATGTTTTTGTTTGTTTTCATAGAGACATGGTGATGAGTTGGTCGTTCTTAGTAGGATAACTAACTTTGTTATCACCATAGGGTCGGAGGTATGGTCTATGCCCTCCTCCTTGTACATATTTCTTTGTTTTGTTTTATGATAAGGCTAGGGGTGTGCAGCTCAACCCCTTACCGCCAAAGGGGATGAGGTCCTAATGGCTAGGTCTGTTCCCCATAAAAAAAATCTTTTAAAACTCTTTCTTTGTAACACTTCAACTTTTTACAATATTTTCAAAGACTTTTGGACTTATCCATAAATGACTCAAAGCAACTTTCAGGAAGGCAAAATGGTAATTAGATTGAAAGTTCCAGAAAAGACCTTCGAGGTCATTACAAATAGTAATGACTTTTTTGAAGGGTTATGATTTTTCCAAAAGGTTGTGACTTTTTCGAAGGATTGTGGTTTTTTGAAAGGTTACGACTTTTCTAAATGATTGTGACTTTTTTTAATTATTGTGACAGGCTAAAATACCATTTAATTAGAAACAATGCCTGTTGAGTTTTTTAACTTCTATTGGACTATTTAATTGATTTTAAAATATCAAATTATTTAAGAAAAAATAAATACGAATTATGTGAGAGTGTTAGGTACGCAGGGCTAACATTCTCTTATATATATGATATGATATGATTGCGGATTTCAAAATGATAAAATTATTTTTGATTGGACCTAAAAAGGGTCTCCTACAGAAAATATTTTTGATTCACCAACCAAACATTAGAGAATATATTTAGAAATTGTTTTTTCACTTACCTACTAAACATGAGAAAATAAATAAGAAATCAACTTATTTTCCATGAAAACTTTTTTCAAGAAAATATTTTTCACAAAAATATTTTTCTTCAAACCAAAAAGACCCTTAATTACAAAGGATAGTACCACGTACAGTATTGAATTTGTTGATAAATTTTGATTTTGATACTTATACTCCATGCAATCTACTAGAGGCACCTTCCCATTTCATGTCTCCATGAATCTCAGGTTGTTAATGAACAAGGTAAATAAGCACCATCCGTTAGACGAGGGGTATATATGTGTCACTCTTTAACAAAGATGTATGAGCTTCAAATCACGAAGTTAAGGAAATATTCTAAATTTAAGATGAGTTTAAAAGAACTGACTACATAGAGATACTTATATAGAATGAAACAGAACAAAAGAAATGTGATTTAGCTGATCTCTTTTGCATGATTGAGAAACAAGTAAATAAAGGGAAAGCAAAAAACTACAATGAGAAAATAGAGAAAGAAAAAAAACTAAAAGCCCTTTTTGCATGAGAGAGAAACGAGAAAATAAAGGGGAAGCAAAAAAAATTGTCAAGAGCATTAAACTATCCATTTTATTATAAATTAGAATCTTTTTAGCTTCAAACGCACAAGAATGATATAAAGTGTGAACATTAAACTATCCATTTTCCAATTGTGTCACATGAATTCACCGTCAAAATATAGAATTTTAAATTTCAAAATTTCACATCACATAAAATGGATAAGAAAATAATATCACATGTATATTCTCTAATGTTATAAGAGGGGATGACTTCACCAGCAAGGGTATTTTATTTTTTAGAAAAAGCACCAAAAAATATGTTCACTTCTCTATTTTTATAGTTACAAGAATCCAAAGCTTTTGATTTTAGATCTTCTGGAAGATTCTTTTTTTTAAAAAAAATAAATCATATTAGTGTTTCTAAATAGAGTTCAGTCTTGTTATGACTTTGAAGAATGTCGTTACAATACATATAGAATAACTAGCTCTTTTGTGACGATCCCGAACGGCCGTGAGTGACACCTGCACTAACCCTTTGGTGGGAGAACTAATAATCCAACACAAGTAACTAAACAAACGTAATTTTAATAATAAACATCTGAAATTATGAAAGCAAGGTTTAAAACAACCAAGCTAGTTAAGTTTCACAACCTTACCAAAACATAAACAGTGTAAAAATACTACCAAAGAACTGAAAGTCACTGTACCAGAACTCTAACTACAAGTTTAAAAATTGGGGATGCAACTCTAAAACAACAACTGACAATTAGATAAAATAATCCCTAGTCCAGGAAAAAAATTGAAAGAGATAATGAAGGAATCCATAGCGGTCTGGAATATGCTGGCTCATTCTTGGATTTTGGAATCAACAGTCACCTAGTTGAGGTCTATTTGTAGCTACCTGAAGATGCTCTGTACTCAAAGATAAAAGAGCAATTAGTAAACATAACAATAGTGTACTGGCAAGATCACGGGGCTACTCCACTAAGCAAGATATATGCAAGCAACTTAGGCGGGAATTCATACACACACTGAAATTAATCATGTTCACAATTTATATTGATATGCCATTCTCAACTTATCAAAGTCAATTCAACTTCAATCATAGTCCTCTTAAAGGATCAAACCCAAACAAGAATGTGTTAAAATGTGCTACTCAGTCCAATAACATGTCCAGACGTGACACTCGATCCAATAATATATTAGAACGTGACAATCAAATTAATAATATGTCGAAACGTGACACTCAGTCCAATAATATGTCAAAACATGATATTCGATCCAATAACACAAGCACAATTGCAATCAAAGTCACATCCACAATAAATAATGCACTACTAGCCAAGTTCAAAAAATAGGTTCATTGCTTGCAATTAGATTATGATAGGTTATCAATTAGTTTACATGTTAATTTTATTTTTCACATACATGCAAGAAGTACTACAAATTAGTTAGCATACATATATCACACAAATGAGAATATTAAATCATTACTTAGCTCGAAGTGAGCCTTGAACTGTATAGAATCAGAGCTTTCTCATTTTTCAAAGTCTTAGCTCATTCTTGGTCTATAAATAATCAAGGAAGTATACACAAGCATACTCCCTCAAATTTCTTAACAAAATCTATCACCTCATTGAAACTCTTCCTTGAGCAATTATATAATAGATAAAACTGTAACTCATAATTCAAACATTTAAAAATAGCCAAGTCTTATCCTCCTCTATAGTTACCAACTAGGTGGAATATCTAGATAAAGCATAGAACATAGCCTCATACGTGGCTATAGTCATGCTACCCTGCTCAAGTGTCATGAATTCATCTATCCGATGATCCCTCAAGGTCTGAGACACATACTTCGCAAAAATAATGCGTGAAAGTGATCCCAAGTAGGTGGTGGCAAAACAAGTGAGCGGATTTCTACAAAATCTCTCCACCATTGGTTGGCATAACCCTGTAGATAAAAGGTCACAAACTCTACTTCATGCTAATGCATAATTTTAAGCTTATGCAGCCTATCATAACAATTCAGAATGAACTCATAACCATGCTCACTCTATTTACCTTGAAACACTAGCAGCTTCAACTTCAAAAACTTAGTCAACATCTCATGCTCTATATCAATCACCACTAGGCCCAGAAGGGGGTGAAAGAATGCATCATCATCCAAACTCATCCCTATAGTAAGGGTTACAATTGCATTGAGATGTGTAACTAGAACTGTTGGGATTGCTCCTGACCCAACCAAGTCACTCAAAAAAGTTAGTATTTGTTATGTAATAGTAGGGTGCAAAGTAGGGAGTCCTGCTACCTCAGTTTGGGCATTCTCTACCTTCGCATTCTCATCTACCTCTAACTCCACATTCTCCTCAATATCTACTTGAGGTTCAGGTAAGGCCTCTTTGATTGTTACCTCACCAGCTTGGGCCACACACTTGGCATATACTACTTAATGTCTACCTCAACTTTTTCTCTCCCTCTCCCTAGGCCTCTACCCCTTGCTGCAAGCTCCTCTGCGGGCTCATTGGCACAAGTTGTTGTGGTCTAACATTGTTATAGCACGTGTTAACCATCTTCAAATAGAAGAGTAAAGGAAGTTAAATACCAATTTTTTCACTAGATACCAATCGAAATTAAACCATAGCATGAAAAGACGAGAGACGAAATTATAGTCGCATGCACCAGTTTGCCTTGGTTTGCTAAATAGCTATCTGATCCTGTTTTGAAGAGTTGGTGTGAGTATCTAAGTCTGAGATGTATGTGATGTATGACATTAAGTAGCGGTTTGTGTGTTATTGTATTGTCTATATAGATTGAGTCTATCGCTTGAGGACAAGCAATAATTTTAAGTTGAGGGTGTTGATGTACTACCAAAATAAAGTAGTTTTGATGTTTAAAACTTATAATTTTGTGTTTTCTCAATGCGATATTTATGAATTTTATGTGTTTTTGTGTTTAGATTTGCAGGATTATAAGTTAGCCATGATTTGGAAAAAAATTACAGAAGTTGCTAATTTTTTTTATTGTACGAGACAGTCTATATTTCATAGAGCATTCTACAAGTTGTAGATAGATTTCGTGAGGATTTCCAATAAGGGGCTATTTTCTAAAGTTGAATTCTACAAAGATACAAATGTGTCATGGAGCAATTTATGAGTCATAGAATATCTTTTGTGCCTTGAGAATTAGAGAAATGAATTGCAGAAAAGTTATCAAACGAAACCCCCTCAGAGGAAATAGGTTCCTTGAGCTTTATATGTACCCTTTCTTTGTAGAAACCTAAGTGACCAAGTCTTCTTGAATATGTAATTCTGAAATTGGCCTTGGTCCTTCCCTGAATATTGTGTACCTCAATTCAGGCAAAAAGCCTAAGTTAAACGTGGCTACCAAAAGTGGCCCTGATTTGTAGGTTGGATAATGTGCACCTAAACTCAAGCCAAAAGCCTAAGTTGAGGGTGGCGGTGTAATGAAAATCACACTAAATGAGGATGGAAGCTAGTGATGTATAAAAAAGAGAAAATTTGAAGTGGGTGCAAGAGAAACAAATAGATGCCTAAATTGTGAGCTAAAAAGAAAAAGAATGTGAAAAATAAAAGCCAATAAGCTGAAAAACTTGAATATGGCACCCAAAAATGTTTGAAATAGGTGAAGGGAATAATGAGTTATGAATAACAGTGTTGGTAGGGCAAAAGTGTAAAACAACGTAGTGTCAAAGAGAGCCATTAGTTACTATGTTCCAAAAATATCATACAAAAGCCCCTAAACCTATGTTACAAGACAAGAAATTCCTATAGTGATCCTAGTCCAAGTAGTCGAACATTATGATCATGAGTATAGGGACAAGCATATGGTATTGTACACCATGTTTGAATATCTGTTGTAAGTATGAGTGATTTTGTTAGTCCAAAGTATTGAATTTGAATATACCATCATAAGTGACATGTGGGATTTCTTTCTATGATGGAACTCGAGTTAATTATTGATTCAAGGCTATTTTGGTGATTATGACTTATTTGATTACATTGCTTGTCATAGTTGCACTGTTGCGTATTGATCTGCATGAGTTTATTTGATAATTATCTAATATGCACTAATGTGTTCGATTGGGTATTTGTGATTGATCATGCCCAAGTTACACCTTTATTTTGGAGGATAAAGTAGTCGTTGTCAAATATAAAATCAAACCAAGGTTAGGTTGAATCCCATAGAGAAAATGCAGACTCAAAATGAATTCATCAATACGCAATTCAAGTAATTAAAACCTCGATTCCCCCGAGGAGAGAGGGGAGTTTGCAATATTCAACAAGAAATTAAACTAAACTGACTAAAGCAAGAGATAATCAACAATGGATAGCAACTTAGGAATTGTGTTTCCCATGATTCACCAACTCAATATCCCTGGATAACCCAATTTTTGACTAGATTATAACATGTAGAATGGTAATTTAAGTTTACCAAGACCTTTGGTCAAAGGCGAGAGGTGAATTTCACTATGTGACTTGGTCCATCTCCATATTGTGCAATACTAACCATTACCTATAGTCCCAGTCAACCTCCCCTTAGTCTAGTTCGATTGATTAGATGAAAACACAACATTGCACCCTGTTAATCAACTCTTTTCCTATTTACTACCACATGGATTGGGAAGGTAACGCTAGGGAAGTTCTAATGTTGGCCACCACTAGAAAACATGCAAAACGCAGAGAATTGATTAATACATGTAAATACCTATTCCAAGAATTGCAAATTATCCGGGTTTATTTGGTTACATTTTCATGGTTCCCACAACCCAAGTTGTGGATTTAGCTACTCATGCTATAGGTAGATGAAGAAATCATGAATTGAGAAAACATAATTAATTACTTACCCAATTGAGTTGAAGAACAAGCAAATCCAAAAAATATTGAGAATCACAACATTTAAAGGTACAAGGAATCCACAAGTATATTCTCCTCCAAGATTGAAGTCTCCAAGTACAAAACCCTAAAAGTACTTTCTACTGACGTTCTCTACTGTCCTCCCCTGAACAATGACCTAAAAATTACTATTTATAGTATTTACAAGCAAGATATCAAACATTAGAAAAACTGATCGGCGACTTTTATAACTCATAAACTGATTTATGAGTCATAATCGGCGTCTCGTATTGAGCTCTTGAGATCTTGGACTTTACTATTATGGATTCACTATATGAGTCATAGACTAATTCACGATTCGTATTGTGCTTTCGTAGACTTTATCTGCATCAACTGGTCCTTCACTAGATCTCACTGAATTCATTACAAAACCACTCTATACTACTCATAGAGTGATCCATGACTCGTAAAGAGGTCTCATCTGGCTGAACTTTAGATCTCAAACTTCACCAAAAATCTTCACGAAATCCACTTTATGACTCATAGAATCATCTACGACTCATAGAGGGTCCCATAAACCATTAAAAACCAGAAGAATCTACAATTTTTCCCAAAAATCATGTCAACCTACTTTATGCAATCTAAACTGCAAAACCACAAAAAAAACCATAAATGTCGCATTGAGAACACACAAAATCCTAAGTTTTAAGCATTAAATGTGATATAATTTGATAGCACATCAACACCTTCAACTTAAAATTATTTCTCGTCCTTAAGCGGTGACTCAATCCATACAAATAATATTGCAACACACAGACCTCTACCCAATGGCATACATCACATATAATTCAGATTCACACACCCACACCAACTTTTCAATACAAGATCAGATAGCTATTTAGCAAACCAAAACACGAAGCGCATTTGACAACACAACTATGACAACCAAGGGAATACAAAAATCCATAATCACTGAACAAGTAAAATTCTAACAATGCAATATAAGTGCCCTCACCAAAAGAAGTCTCATTTTTTACACTCAATGATGATGTCAAATTTAGCTTTGGGACTGTGCAAACACAGTCACTCTCACAAAAGATGTTTATACATAATGACTAATATAATAAGCTTGCTCATATACTCATGATTCAGATTTTCAACCAACTGGACTAGGATCACTTTAGGACCTTCTAGGCTTGTAACGTAAGCTCAGGGGGTTTTGGCATGGCATTTTGGAAAAATAGTGACTAAAAGCCATTCTTCAACTATGTTTTGTTTTCATCACTTTCACCTTATCAACTCTAATATTTTCACCTTATTCTCCCTTTTTCCACATTCAAGCTTTTCTGGGTATTTTCGTCTCATTTTTCAGTATTTGTCTTATTTTTACACTTCATTTTGCTTTTAATCTCAATCTAAGGCATCTTTTTTCTTTTTGGGTATTTACTTCTCATTTTTTAGTTTTTGCCTCGTTGTTACACTTCATCTTGCTTTTAATCTCAATCAAAGGCATCTTTTTCTTTTTCTTGCACTTGGTACATGATTTTCTTATATTTCTCCTCATTCCCAACTCACCACCTTATTTTTGTGCTTCTCCTTTACACCGGTCATCCTCAACTTAGGCTTTTAGCCTATGATGAAGTACACAATATCTATTGCCCAAATCATGGCCACTTTTGATAGCCAACCTCAACTTAGGCTTTTTGCGTCAATCAAGGTTCACCATTTCAAGGATGACCAGGGCCAATTTCAAGGTTTTCACTAGACAAGGTTAGGCTAATTAGGTGTTTTTGAAAGAATTGGTACATGTAAGGCTGAAATATTTGGAACAAGGGATAAACCTTTGTTTGGTTGGTCATTTTAGGCTAAAGTGGACTACTTAAAGAACAAAGGCCTAAGATCCCTTCCTAATCCATTTAATCTACAATCTAACTTAGAGTAACAAGGCAAGTTCTAAATTAGCACAAAATGCCCGAAATCTAGCAATACAAGCTCACACTCACATGGCATTGCATACATTATCAACAATTAACTCACAGATCATGCTTCATGTCTCAATTACCCACACTTATCAGAACAACTATTGCCAAACACCCAAATATGCATGGTTTCCATTTAACTACTAATCAATAGAATTTCGTAGGTACCAATTTTCAAAATAAAACATAAAAACATGTTATATGCGATAAGTATTAGTACTATATGCTACAAATATTATATAAACATCCTAAACATGCTTATTCAATTGAAATTAAATATTCATGAGGAAAAAGAACACAAGCAAAAAAATCTCGGGATCAAAATTTGGGGTAGTTATGGATCATAAGCTACTGAGACTTCTCTGAGGCTCATAACTACCCACACCCCATCGCAAAAATTATACATTATCCCCAATGCACCAATTCAAGAAAAAATAGAATAAGTAGGGGTTAGAAAACATACCACAGCGCCTAAGCGGTAGTCTGTAGCAGAGTTTGGCCATCCCCCTTATGTGGGGTAGTTTCCTTAGCTGCTCTACTCTATCTGGAGAGTCCAATACCCCTCACACTATTATGCTCCTGAGCCAGCCTCATCTCCTCCTCTTGCCTCGATGTCCTCGAGGCCATCTTGAACTCATCCTTGGAGCGCTTTGCACGTACATTCCTCTTAATTGGGTCCTCATCTATGTAAGGGAGCTTTCTAAGGGAAGTTTGTGTAGGCTTTCTAGAGTCAAATAAATCAAATAGCGGCTACGTAGTTGTGGTCTCTGGTAGTGTCACAAGTGCCGCAAGTGAAGCTATCATGTCAGCCCTAAGCTTCTCAATCTTCTTCTGGACAGCTGACAAATCTAAAGGTTGGGCCTCGGCTAACCTCTTTTTAACCCAATCCTCAAAGGCATTGATATGGACGTCCATTCTAGAAATACGTTTCTGAATAGTAGAGATAGTGAATGCCCTGCACACTCCTCTGAGTCCACAACAGTTTGTCAAACCCATACCCTAAGCTGCTGAATATACTGAGATAACTGGGTCTTAGCACATGATAATCATGGCACCATGGCCTGAATAGAGACAACAGACACGTAAACCATGCCTGGTGTAGAAGTTTTTGATGTTGTGGCCTCTAGTGCAGGAGCCGCTATAGTATGACCCCTCTTAACATCAACTTTCTCAGGCTGCTGGGGTCTCTCATCAGTGGTAGAAGCAATAGTAGTAGTGGTTGCAGTCTCTAAAACCTCAATTTTTGGCTCCAGGCGAACATCTATGGCGGTGGGGATTGTGCTCAATGGGTTCTCATCAGCCTTTATTAGTCTGGCCTATAAGATATTCTAGGCCTTAATTAACTAGTCCAGCTGATGAAGTATCCCCACCCGAGACTCTAAACAGAGTTTGTAGACCAAAACTGGGAAATAGGATGGAGGTGGCCCTCCTAAGTGCTGACTCATGAATTTGCTCTACTATGAGTTAGGCACAATTAATGTCATAGCCAGCCAAGATGCTGGCAACCAATATCGCCCACTCTGGTGTCAAAGTATTATCTTCCAGAGTAGGCTAGATGAGGGATCTAAGAACTTCCCACAAAATTTGGTGGGGGAACTCAGTGAAGCCTTCACTATAGACTCATGTTGGGTGGTGACCAAAGAAGGATCTTAAGCTTACTCCGCAATGTGACCCATCACATATCTCAAAAGTGACATCTGATGTATCGGATCCTTTATGATCAATGAATTTCTAGCTTGCCCCATCCTATAGTCAAACTCAACTATCAATCTCGGGGCATAATACTCGAGATCAAAAAGTACATAATGAATCATCTCCTCTGAAATATCGATCTGTTGCCCTCTCACTTGAACCTCTGTCAATCTGGGCTATGAGATAGGCCTCTTCCCAT
>DF358204.1:36554-58105 GCA_000787875.1 Solanum virginianum
ATAGGCCTCTTCCCATTGGGATGATCTCATTGAATTGTTGCTGCGTATGATGTATAAAACTCCCGTACTAGAGAGTGTATTGTCTAAGAACCTTCATCAGCCACTCGAGCCCATGTCATACCATCATGTACTTCAGACCTAAGACACAGCTCAATCCATCACCAATAACTCGAGGCTCCTCATTTATCAAACGGGTGGATTTGCCATGCTTCTTGGGCTGAATACCCTTCAAAAATATGGCCTCCATCCTTCAATGTACCACTAGTGAGTACTAGCATCCGGTGCTAAAGAAATTGATGGTGTTAACGAGGACTCAATATCTCCTCTATCCTCAGAGTCATCCTTAGAACTATACTCTTTTGTTGATTGTGTCATCTGGGGCATACTACTCCCAGTCTTCTCACTACTGTCCTCTTCAAACTAGGAAGGACTATCACTCTGAGCCTGAGGTTGCCCAGCTCTGGCAACAGCTCTCGTCTGTGGTCGAGATACTGAAGCGTCAGGCTAGACATCATATATCTCTGCAAACCCACCCAGTTAAGGGGTCTGCTTAGTATTTAAAGGCTCATCATCTATAGGTTCATCCCTAAGTTGCCTCTTAAAAGCCTCAATCTCTGCACGTTTGCCTTTCGGCACCATAGTATCTGAAAATTAAACATAAATGAACCATAGTTAGCCCTAAGAATCAAGAAACAAATAGCAAAAACTTTATTGAATAAGTTGCAGAAGGGCTTTACGAGACGCCTTTTACTAGTCGTAGTGAGCATTACTAGTCGTAAAGTACTCTCATAGATTAATGCTTTAGAATAGTAATATTCACTGGAATTTTATACTACCTAGCCTGTCTAAGTTCATTAAATGGACCCCAATAAAATATTCAAGCCTAAATTCTTCCAGTATCAAAGCAAATATATGCACACTTACAAGTTTAACACAAAACAGCTAAAACCCTATGACAATTTCACAAACATTCAACCCCTCGAAAAAAGATCAAGCATGGAATAATCTAAGTTTCAGACAATTCCTATATGATTCATATCAAGGCATGTCCTATGTCACCAAATACCATTTTACAATCACAAATATTCAATATCAGTTATTCAAACATGATAGACGATCTCACAGGCACACAATTAACAATCTCAAGGGTATAATACCTAATTCCAGATTTAACCAATCAATGTAATTGAGGGCAACTCTAATTTCACATTCACCAAGAATTTTTCATGCATAGACATTAAACCATCATAATCATCCACTCAATTAAGTACTAACAAGATAAATCAATGCTCAAAATTAAATCAAGAACTTACCACAATTGAGGATTAGCTTGAAGAGCACAAAACAAGAAGATGATTGAATGTGAAACCATAGGCACTGGAAAACTCATCAGAAAATAGGGTTGGATCACCAACAATTGGTCGGAAAAGGGATGGGAAAGGAAAAATTTGGGAATTATTGGACAATTAGGGTAAAAATGGGGTTACAATATTTTGACACTCCTTTTATACCTTTATCACTGTGATCATTTCCTTGGTAGATCCCTCTAGGTGATAATCCTTGCTCTTGAGTAAATTGCAAACATTTTTCCTGCAGTTCAACATTATAAGAAGGATTAAAATCCCTAATAAGGTGTTCACTTAAGGCCTCATCCTCATCCTCATCTTCTATAGGCATTTGATCCTGATCAACCTTATCCTCTGAGTTAATAACAACATATTCATCAAACTCCTTCTCTGAGCTGCTGGGAAGAATAAGATCAGAATTGAGAGTACAAATATTGGTAGTGACATCTGGTAGATTCCTACTTGGAGAAGTCTAAACCTGAACATTGAGTGGAGTAAAAACCATAGGATTGAGATCATCCACAAGGATAAACTTCTTGCAAATTTCAGCTTCCTGGTTAGTTCCTACTTCTCCAGGAGAAACTAAACTAGCAATAGATCCCTCCTTAGTTTCAACAAGTCTTTTCTTCAAAGCATCCCTTTTCTTCTTGCTAGGTTTATTCTTACTCTTACTCCCACTTCTGCTGGTAAAAGAGCCCATATCTTTGGTCATACTACCCTTAGGAGCATTCTGATCAGGCTTATCAGTCTGAGCTAGAGTTGGCCCCTTATCATGACTCTGAACAGCTCTCTCAGTAGTAGAAGGGGTATTAATGTCCACTCTTAGGTTATCCACATAACCCTCAAGCAAAACATGAGGCAGTACCTTTCCCATGGGATCCCCATCCTACATGTTAGTATGTTTCTCCTGCCTCACCATCCTCCTTTCATTAACGACAGCAGCAACATCAGAAACAACAATAGGGGGTTGGGATTAGGGTACAATAATGTCATTATCAGAGGGACACACAACAATCGAAGGGAGGAATTGATCTTGAGAACCAGGATCTACATCCAACTTGGATACTTACAAGTCAATACCTGTGTTCTCATCAGCAGGCTGATCTCCATGCTGTGAACCTTGTTCCTGTCCTATTTTATTGGTTTTTTTCTTCTGTACTTGCCATTGGTCTTGTTTAAAAGCAGTTTTACCTGTTTCTCTATTTCTTTCACCAACCTAATGTTATTGTTGCCCTTGCTTCTACCCAGATTTCTCTTTTGCTCCCATGTCTTCAACTGGTTTAGTTGTATTCTCCTCTTCTTTCTTCCTTTTGGCATCCTCCTCCCTTTTTTTGATCATACAATTAACAATAGAGTGACCTTGGTGCTTACAATAAGAGCAATATTCTGGGATATCCTCATATTGGATCAATTGCCATTTGCCAACTGAGATATCATTCTCATCATAACCAATCCAAACATGCTAAGGCCATTTTTTTTGAAATATCCATTTGAACTCTCACCTTTGCCACACTACCCCTGGTCTTCTGAATAGATGCATAATCTAAATAAAGAGCTTTACCAATATGGGTAAGAAGATCTGTAACCACCTCCATATAATAACAGTGCCAAGGTAACTCAGGTAAAGTTACCCAGTCAGAGACAATAGGGGTTTCTTCTTCAGGCTTGAAGTCTGGGGTCCATAGTTGAAATCTCATCAGTTGACCCTCAATGTGCATCCTCTGCTTTGTCCAGACTATGATGTGATCAGCTTCATTATCCATGTCTATGTAAATGTGTCTGGAATTAAAGTAGGCAAATTTAACTCCTCCAACAAGTTATGTTTGAGATATAAAACTTCTTCTGATAACTTCCATCCTTGTCATATTATTAGTGAACTTACCCACCAAGGTGAATCTACATCTATCTGCTAATTTACCCATAAAATCCTCTTTCTTGAAAATTACAGTAGGGTGTCCCTACTTAGTAGTAATTTTAGGAGGGGAAAGGGAAATAAGGACTTCAGTTCTAGCCTGATTCATACTTAACTTGGTAGCAAAAGATTGAACCATAGTAGGAGAGGCAGGATCACTAGGTTGCTAACTATTTTTAGCATTACCAAGAGTGTTTTGACCACCCTTATCTTTGGAATTATCTTTGGCACTGGTAGGGACATCTTTGGAGTTTTGGGGGTGAATCACATCAAAATTAGAGGAAACTTTGATAGGAGCAAGCTGTTTCCAAGAATTCTTAGGAGGATTCAGTTTAGCAGCTTTTCCTTTCTTCATTTTCTCATTATTCATACCAACAAGATTCACATTAGAAACACTAATAGGTGGATCATTGGTATCTATCTCCAAATGATCATTTCCACCCAAATGATTCAAAGAGATACTCTGATTCAAGGAATTCAAATTAGGAAGATTACTAGAAGTCGATGTGGATTCAGAAGGATCCTTCAGGCCTACCTCTTAACTCACACCTTTACTTTATTCACATTCTAGGTTGAAATTCTCTTAATGCCGTTCATTGTCACCTCCATGTTGAGAAACATCCACACTAAGCCCAGCACCATGTTGAGAATTAAGATCTTCCTTCAAGCCTTGATCAAAATCCTCAAAAATAAGAGGTTCACCATGAGAATTAGGCCCCAATTGCTGTAAGGGAGTCTGGGACTAATTTTGGACCTCAGAAACCCTAATTTTCAAATTCGAGGAATTTGGCACATTACAAATTAGGGCTTTTGGGTTTGAGAGATATGCTATGGACTTAGGAGTCGAATGGTGTATGCTTTGGTCCACGAATATCTTTGGAGCATCATCGCTGCCATCGAAACGTCCTTCGCCGGCGATTGGACCAGTAGAATTGACTCCAAATCCTCCCACAACTTCTTCATGATATGGAAAATCTTTTTGTGCAAGCCTTGTGTCACAAAAATCCTTTGAAGATGGTCGAATCTCAAGTCGCGATCGAGGCGATTGTGGTGCGATTGTCCCACGAATCTCCTGCTCTGATCTCTGAGATTTGACAATAGAATGCTCTGAAATTTTTTAGCAAAGAAGGATCTAAGTGAGTAAAATCATCTCTAATAGTCGAAGCAATACGAATCTTCCCTGAATTAACAAGGAAATAATTTCCTAGACCCCAGACAGTTCACTAACAAAAATGGCCTCAATGATCGCAAAACTGAGATCCAGATTTCCAAAACTGGGTGGTTGATCTATGCGCGTTGTATGTTAGGGTTGGTGCGCCATGATTGAGTGTCCCTGCTGGTCCCAGTCTAATGGTCTGTCTCCACCCGTCGGCGCCTCACACGCCATAACTGTGAGGCTGGTAGTGTAGAATCACTTAAGAGCATTTTATAGAGAGAGAGAGAGAGAGAGAGTAGAGTGATAAAAAAAGTTGAAAAATAAGGAAGCGATATATGACAAGCCTTTACGACTTGTAACTAGGTTTATAAGTCATAATCGGCATCTCATGTTTAGCTTTTGAGATATTCCACTTCACTAATACAGATTTACTTTACGAGTTGTAATTGATTTATGACTCATATTGTCCTCTCGTAGACTTTAACTGCAACATCTGGTCCTTCACTAGATCTCACTGGAATTTTCCATGAAACCACTCTATACGAGTTGTAGAGTAAACTTTGACTCGTAAAGAGGTCTCATATTGTTGAACTTCAGATCTTCAAACTTCAATGGAATTCTCCCCGAAACCCACTCTACGACTTATAGAGGGTCTCGTAAACCCTCAAAAATCAGAAGAATCTGCAACTTTTCCCAAAAAATTATGCCAACCTGCATTTTTGCAAACTAAACACCAAAAACACATAAAAATCATAAATGTTGCATTGAGACCGTACAAAATGTTAAGTTTTAAGCATCAAATGTGTTGTATTTTGACAACACATCGACACCCTTAACTTAAAATTATTGCTTGTCCTCAAGCGACGACTCAATCTATATAGATAACATAGCAACCCACAAACCTCAACCCAATGGCATACATCATATACAAGTCAATTTCAGGTACCTACACCAAGTTTTCAAAAAAAGATCAAATAGCTATTTAGCAAACCAAAACAAACTAGTGCATTTGACAATGCAACTGTGACAAGCAAGAGAATATCAATAGTCCACAATCACTGAATAAGTCAAATGCTAACAACGCAATGCAAGTGCCCTTACAGAAAGAAGTCCCATTTTATACACTCAATGATGATTTCAAATTTGGATTTGGGACTATGCAAACACACTCACTCTCACAAAAGATGTTCATGTATAATGACTAATACCGTAGGCTTGCCCATATACTCATGACTCAGATTTTCAGCCAACTGGACTAGGATCACTTTAAAACTTTCTAGGCTTATAATGTAGGCTCAGGGGGCTTTGATATGGTATTTTGGGAAAATAGTTACTAAATCCATCCTTGAACTACATTTTCCATCACTTTCACCTTACCAACTCTCATATTTTCACCTTATTCTCCCTTTTTCCACATTCAAGAATTTTCGAGCATTTTCTTCTCATTTTTCAGCTTTTGCCTCATTTTTACACTTTATTTTACCTTTAATCTCGATTTAAAACATATTTTTCTTTCTCTTGCATCTGGTACATGATTTTCTTCTTTTTCTCCTCCTTCCCAACTCACCACCTTATTTTTGTGATTTTGCCCCTACATTGGCCACCCTCAACTTAGGCTTTCAGTCTATTGAAGTTCACAATATCTATTCCCCAAACCAGGGCCACTTTTGGTAGCCACCCTTCTTTTAGCTTATATCAAAGTACAGAATATCTATCCTAAACCAGGGTCACTTTTAGTAGCCACCCTCAACTTAGGATTTTTGTCTCAATCAAGGTTCACAATACTCAAAGACAGTCTAGGGCAAATCTCAAGGTTTTTCACTAGACAAGGTTAGGCTAATCAGGTGTTTTTGAAAGAATCGGTTCATGTAAGGCTCAAATATTTGGAACAAGGAATAAAACATCATTTGGTTGGTTATTTTAGGCTACAGTGGACCTATTTAAAGATCAAAGGCCTAAGATCCCTTCCTAATCCATTTAATCTATAAGTTAACTTAAAGTAAAAGGCAAGTTTTGAGCACAAAAATGCATGAATCTAACAAAATAAACTTATACTTACTTGGCATTGCAATACATTATCAACAACCAACTCACAGATCATGCTTATTATCTCAAATTACCCTCACTTATCAGAACAACTATTGCCAAACTCCTAAATATTCATGGTTTCCATTTAACTACTAACCAAAAAATTTTGGTGGGTACCAATTTTCAAAACAAAACATTAAAAAGTGCTATATGCCATAAGTATTAGTACTATATGCTACACATATTATCTAAAAATCCTAAACGTGCTGGTGAATAGAAATTAAATATTCACAAGGAAAAAGAACATAGACAAGAAATTCTTGGGATCAAAATGTGGGGTAGTTGTGGACCATAAGCTACTTAGACTTCACCAAGGCCCATAACTACCCACACAACATCGAAAAATTTATGCATTTTCCTCAATACACTAAATCAAGCAAAAATAGAATAGTCAGGGTCAAAAAACGTACCTCGATGCCTAAGCGCCATAGTCCACCTTGGGCTACCTCCCAAATAGCTCCTAATTTATAGTCGCAGCACGACTTAACTATTATAAGTACTCAGACTTCCTTAAGATCCTATTCTTCAACCGTTTTGATTTCTTCCACATTTACAAGGTATAACTTGAATCTTTGGCCATTTACTTTGAAAGTACCTCCATTTTGTCTCTGCAATTCAATGGCCCCATGATCAAAGAAGCATGCTTCTGGAAAGGGTCCCAACCATCTGGATTTGAGCTTCCCAAGGAACAATTTTAGTCTAGAATTGAAGAGTAAAACTAAGTTCCCTAGTGTGAATTGGCAGTTTTCTATATGGCGGTCATGTTGTATCTTCATTCTTTGCTTATACAAGGTGGAGCTCTCATATGCTTTTAATCGAAACTTATCAAGCTTATTAAGTTGACTCAATCTAGAGGTAGTTACATCATGCCAATCCAGATTCAACTTCTTCAATGCCCACATTGCTTTATGCTCAAGGTCTACTAGAAAGTGATATGCCTTCCCAAAAATAAGTTGATATGGAGAAATGCCTATAGGAGTCTTCAATGCAGTTCGGTATGCCCATAATGCATCATCCAAATTTGGACCAATCTGTTTGGTTTACTTTCATAGTCTTAGATAAAATTTGTTTAATTTCCTTATTTGACACTTCCACTTGCCCACTTGTTTGGGGATGATAAGGGGTGCCACCCTATGTTTCACTCTGTACTTTTCAAGAATAGCTTTAAAAAGTCTATTGCAGAAGTTAGAACCTCTATCACTGATGATAGCCTGAGGAGTACCAAATCTCAAGAAGATGTTCATTTTTAGGAATGTTTTGATACTTTTACCCTCATTGTTAGGTAGAGTCAAGGCCTCTACCCACTTTGATACATAATCCACAACAACTAAGATATACTTGTTTCTATGTGAGCTAATAAATAGTCCCATGAAATCTATCCCCCACATGTCAAACAACTCAATCACTAAAATAAGATTTAGAGGGAGCTCATGCTTACGAGTAACCCTACTTTCTCTTTGGCACCTATTACAAGCTTTGGCATAGTCTTTGGCATCTTGGTGGATTATGGGCCAATAATACCCACATTGTAGAATCTTGTAGGCTATTCGAATCATACTATAATGGCCACCAATCAATGATGAGTGACATGCCTCAAGTATGCTCATCATTTTGACCTCAGGAACACAACAATCAATAATCCCATCAGCACACACAGAGAATAAGTATGGGTCATCCCAAAATAACTTTCTCACATCATGCATAAACTTTTGACTTTGATGTGTGTTTAAGTCGGGTGGCACGATATCACTTACCAAGTAATTTCCATAATCTGTAAACCAGGGTATAAGATTATGCGATGCAGCCAACACTCTCTAATCAGGAAAAGAATCATTTATCTCCAGTCCATCGTCAAATTTCATCATTGCCTCATCTTTCAATCTGGATAGGTAATCTGCAACCTGATTTTCTGTCCCTTTTCTGTCAATGACATCAAAGTTGAACTCTTGTAAGAGAAGCATCCTTCTCATAAACCTTGGCTTTGTATCCATTTTAGCCATCAAATATTTAAGTGCTAAGTGGTTTGTCTGCACCACCACTTTGGCTCCCAACAGATATGATCCAAACTTTTTGAATGTGAAGACCAATTTAAGTAACTCTTGTTCTGTGACCGTATAATTCTTCTAGGCTATATTTAGGGCTTTTCTAGCATAATATATGAGATGCAATATCTTCTCCTTCCATTGTCCCAATACAACACCTAGAGCGACCCCATATGATTTTAAAGGGCTTGGACCAATCTGGAGCCACAATAATTGGTGCTGAGATCAACTTTTTCTTTAGCTCTTTAAAAGCTTGCATACATGCATCATCAAATACGAACTTAGCATCTTTCTCCAATAATTTACATAATGGGTGTGAAATTTTAGAGAAGCCTTTTGTGAAATTTCGATAGAATCCTGGATGGCCCGAGAAACTCCTCACACCCTTTACTTAGATGGGTGGTAAACCTTTTCAATTGCCTCAACTTTAGCTTTGTCGAACTCAATGCCTTTGTGAATTATCCTGTGGCCTAACACAATACCCTCTTTCACCATGAAATGACACTTTTCCTAGTTTATCACCAAATGACTTTCTACACACCTTTGTAACACGTCATATAGGTGTACCAAACAATCCCCACATGATTTCCAACCACACTAAAATCATCAATGAAGACCTCAACAATAATCTCTACCATGTATGAGAAGATGGACATCATGTATCTCTGAAATGTTGCTGGTGCATTTCACAACCCAAATGGCATCCTCTTAAAAGCAAAGGTGTCATAAGGGCATATAAATATGGTCTTCTCTTGATACTTTGAAGCGATGATGATCGAATTATAGCTGGAAAACCCATCAAGGAAATCGTACCACCCCTGTTCTGCTAGTCTGTTAAGCATCTGGTCCATGAATGACACAGGAAAGTGATCCTTCTTTGTCAAGGTATTGAGCTTTCTATAATCCATGCACACCCTCCATTCTGTAACCGGCCTCATAGGGATCACTTCATTGTTAGCATTAGGTACCACTGTGATACTCCCCCCCTTCTTTGGAACACACTATACCGGGCTCACTCATTCACTATCGATGATTGGGTAGATTATTCCTGCATCCAACTATTTAATGATCACTTTGTGAACAATCTCTTGCATAAGAGGATTCAAGCGCCTTTGATGCTCAATGCTCAGCTTTTGATTTTTGACTAACTGGATTTTGTGTGTGCATACTCCAGGAGCGATACCAATAATGTCTGTGATGGTCCATCCAATGGCCTTCTTAAATTTTTTGAGCATAGTGACAAGGGCATCTGCTTGCTCATTAGTCAAATTTGTAGCATTATGACTGGAAAAGTATTGTTGACTCCCAAAACTGCATACTTCACATATGCTAGAAGTGCATTCAATTCAACACCAGTGGGTCTTCTATGGAGGGCTTTCTGATGTTGACTCTCGATTCTGCAAGTCTAGCTCTAGTTTAGTTTGGCCTCTAGGACCAAAACACACCCCAGAGCATTTAATGTTTCCTCATAATGTGGAATACCATCACTGTCGAAGTTTATCAATACGGCCTCCAATGTATCAATAACTAGACTTAGTTCAAGTGGTACCTCTGGTTCATCATTATCAACAGTCTCAATAACCGAAACCACTCTCATATCACTATCCCTCCCAGTTTGTTAACACATATGGAACATGACCTCATCATTCCCAACTCTGAACTTGAGCAGGTTTTTTCTCCATATCAACTAAGGTGCGACCGGTAACTAATAAAGGCTTTCCCAAAATAATAGGAACTGTAAATTCAACCTCATAATCAAGAATAAACAAAATCTGCAGGGAATATGAATTATTCAACTTTTACCAACACATCATAAAGTATCCCCATAGGTTTCTTGATTGTTCTATCCACCATTAACAATTGCATTTTAGTTGGAGTAGGGGTGCCCAAACCAAGCTTCTTGAAAATTGCAAGAGGTATCAAATTGATACTAGCACCCAAATCACAAAGTGCTCTTATGAAATCCACATCTCCTATAGTGCAATGTATAGTGAAAGCACCTAGGTCTTCATGATTTTGATCCAATAACTTAGTAGTAATAGCACTATAGTGTTGAAGTTCTTTAGAAAGCTCTTGACTTAAAGTCCACTTCTTAGTAGCCAAATCTTTCATATACTTTGCATAACCCAATATGTTTTCCAAGGCTTCAAGCAGAGGGATGTTGATAGATAGTTGCTTAAGCATAGAGAGAAAGTGTTTGAACTTGCCTTTCTCCTCCCTCTTCTTAAGTCTTTAAAGGAAAGGAGGAGGCCTTGGAACGGACTTATACTTCTGTGTCTCTTTAGCTAACTCAGTCACCCCATCTTTGACATAATCATCTCCTTCAATCACATCATTTCCTTCAACTATCTTCTCACAAACGTGTTCTACCTCAACCGACATAGGAGGGTCAATAATACTCTTGCCACTTCTAGTAGTAACCGCCATACATTTTCTTTCATTCTTTGGGTTTTGAACTGTGTTACTAGGCAATGTACCTATCTGATGCCAATTCAACTAAGTAGACACTTGACCAAAATGTTGCTTAAGCTATTTAATTGCCACAGAATAAGACTATTTTTTTATTAATGCTTGAATATCAAACTTTATGCCCCTTAGAGTTTCATCTTATGTTTTGGCCTTATTCAACAAACGGTCAAACATCTCTTCAATTCTAGAATTACATGTACCAGCATCTCGATTATGTGGTGGTATATATGGATCATTCCTAAAACTACCTCTTCTGCCCCAATCTGCTTCAGGACCCCTATTCCTCTCATAATAACCATCTCAGTTATCTCTATAAGCTCCATCTATAACATAGTTCCAACCTTCGTTTCCTTGACCTTACCGCCAATAGTCCTAATTGGACCCTTAGGCATTGTAGACTTATTGTACACGAGTGCACGTGGAGGTTGGTGAACTACTAAATTTACTCTTTCTTGATTCTACTTGATCACCACATCTATGCTTGTGCACAATTGAGCAAGTTGTTGCATAATCTCTTCATTGATTTTACCTTGCTCGGAACTGGCATTAACAATACAAGAACTCCTCATAGAAACTCTCCCTTATCCCCATGCACAATTAGTCTTGACCACTTATTCCATTCGTTTGGTAATTCTTACAAAAGGTTGATCTGGAAACATTCCCCCCACATTAGTGTCAGTAGCAGCTTGGCTATTCTAATCAAGGGCACAATAAAAGATCTCTATCAAAGCATCATCTACTATCTTATGGTTAGGGATGCTTCTTAAACACTTAGTAAACCACTCCCACGTAGTACTAATTGAATCACTAGGAAGTTGCTCAAAATTATTGATTTGATGCTTTAACTTGAGCTTCTTCGACCTAAGGAAATACCTTTCCAAGAAGACCTTCTGCAAATCTACCCAACTAGTGATTGAACTTTGTGGGAGCTCAGACAACCATATCGCAACACAACTCATAATAGATAATGGGAAAACACTAAGCCCCACATCATCCATAGATAGATTTTGTGTCTGTATCACATTCTTGCAAATAAATGCCATATTGTGTATGTGGCTATGTGGATCCTCTGATGGCAGGCCCAAAAGTAATCCATAGTTTCGCAGCATTTGAAGTAACCTACTAGAAACGGTTGTCACGACCAAAACTAGGGCCTAGACATGACACAACAAATGGGGAAACTTAAAAGGACTCCAAACAAGCCTCTTAGCATATCATACACACATCCTTGGTCGCGGAAGCAAGATAAACAATAAGAGAAAACATAAACAAGGGAAATTAGGACTAAGGGAGAGAAAGTTTAATGCTTAAATAACATAGATGAGTCAAAACCCAAGTATAATACATAACTTGTCCAGCAACACCTCTAGACATAGAACTCAATGGAGGCCAAGATAAGCAACCAGGCTCACCCTCATAATGAAATATACAAGATGTAGCCTAAGCATAAGCATGAAAGAAGATAGATATTTTCCCTGAATATGAGGACTCACCAAAGCTAGCTTGAACAATCCGTCTAGCCACATGAAAGAGAATCAATGGGAGCTCCGATTCCTACATGGTAATATCATGTAAGCATAGAGTATGCATTAGTACGTTTGAATGTACTAAGTATGCTCCGGTTCCTACATGGTAATATCATGTATGCATAGAATATATGTTAGTTCATGTGAATGTACTAAGTATGTAGGATGCTATGCAACAAGAGATAGCCAACATAGGCAAAATGTAATATCATAAGCAATGGATAGCATAATAACAATATGTTATGTATGAATGATACTTGAAGTAAAACATGCTTATATTAGACATATTACATGTAATGGAAGAGACCATCATCATAGACCAAGCAAATTTAGTACTTGGAATCCAAGGTAGACCACTTGAAGTAAAACATGCTTAGATAGAATATATTACATGTGAAGGAAGAGACCATCTCCATAGACCAAGCAAACTTAGTACTTGGAATCTTAGGTAGACTACCCCTTAGAAGTGATTGAGATACCAACCCCTCAATTGGTAGACGGACAGGACCACCTTCCGTAGGAATTAATTGAGGTACCAACCCATCAATTAGTTGACAGCTTACCACCCCCATCCGAGGTGATTGAGGCACCAACCCCTCAATTGGTTGACAGATATGAGCACCCTCCGTGCAAATAATTATGGTACCAACCCCTCAATTGGTTGACGGACATGACCACCCTCCGCTGGAAATGACTGAGGTACCAACCCCTCCCCCCAATTGGTTGATGGCTTAACACCCCCATTCGAGGAGATTGAGGCATCACCCTTCAATTGGCTATGGTCAACTCACAACACAATAGATACTTCTCATGAAATCAACACATATCTACCATCCTTTCATCATCATAAAGTCATTTATCTCATATTCCACGCATTAGACCTTCAATAACTCAAGAAACATAATCTAGACATTTTATCAAATGCTTGGTGGATGTGTAATGCTAGTGTAAAACCATACAATTCAAGAGTGAAATATGCAAGAAAACTTAATGTAAAACCACCCACCAATACTTGGTAATACCCTCATGCAATATACATCAAAATCCTTCATCAAATCTCAAGATAGATCAAAGATTTATAGTTCAAAACATGCTCAAATAGTCACACTTTTATGAAACCCCAGCATGGTTCATAGTTAAATTCATAACAAGTAAGACCCACAGGTAAATCAGCATGGTTCAGAGTTAAATTCATAACAAGTAAGACCCACAGGTAAATCAACTTAGAAATATGCAATTTATGTAAAAAGGAAGCTTGGGCACCATGGGTGAAAGGACCCAATGGTTAAAACCCACATACCTCAACTTTGGAGAATTCATTGATTAAGATGGAGATGAGAACTTGAAGCTTAAGTGATTTCCACTTGAATTTTGAGTAAAATATTTGTCTAAGTGTTTGAGAGAGTATTGGAGAATGTCTTGTATGACATGAAGGTGAAATATAGCTAAGTATAGGTATTTTCACATATGGGAAGACTTAGGCTCAAGACCCAAAAGCTTTAGACCGAACTAATAAAACTGGGCAATTTTAACACTGAGGCGTGCCCCTGGCGCATCGCGCCTGGGGCGCAATTCTTCACTGGAAATCCCGCACTTTGAAATTTTGAATTTTCATAAGATTACTCTAAAATAGACCCATTTCCTACTCAATTTTGCCCCTAATCAAAATATGAAGTCGGATTTTTGATATAACGCATGGATTTTGAGATATATAAAAATTACAATTATGGACGCTTCCGAGGCACATTTTCGGGCACTTTTTGGGGTCATTTCAATATCTCCCCCTTGGGAACATTCGTACCCAAATGTTAAAGAAATGTACATAAAAAGAGTAATCATGAAGTAATCAACCCTAATAAGAATGCAACAACACATTTAAAACACCATTTTCAAAATCTCAACATAAGTGTTAAAATCATCATGAACTTGTCAACATAAACATGAATGCATGCAAATGACAAAGGGGCTAAAACATAAGATTTGGAATCATAAAAGAAAAGGACTTGACGTGTTCTCACAAGCTTGAATAGAATGAAAGAGGTACGGATATTGCTTCTCTCTGCCCACTCCAGCTCCTCCAAAGAGACTATCGACTTGACGATTCATCCAAAGGGCCTTGACGAACACTACATCCTTATTAATCAACCATTTCCACCCATTTATCCAATATCTCCACTGAGATCTTCTCCTGAGCCAACTTATCCTCCACAGCACCCACAACCTCAAAGAGTTCTATAGCAGTAGAGTCACTAGCACATCCCCTTAACTTAGAAGCAAGAAGAACCAAACGAACCCTATCCATATCCATAGGAAATCCCCATTCTCATGCAACCTCACCAATCCTCCTTAGTACTCTATAAGGACTCATAAACCTTAAATTCAATTCCCTCTATTGCCAAACTAGGCCACACACTTCATGGGTGAAACTTTCAAATAGACCCAATCACCAACTTTAAATTCAAGATCCCTTCGCCTCACATCGACTTAGGACTTTTGACGACTTTGGGATGTTTTCAACCTTTACCTAACCAACCTCATCTTCTCTATATCCTCCATAACCAGATCTAGACCCAACAAACCCATTTCTCCCACTTTAAATAACCCAACCAGTGATCTACAACGCCTACCATAGAGGGCTCCAAAAGGAGCCATACCGGTGCTAGAATGATAGCTATTATCAGTCTCATCAAGAACCCTCTTTCTCAAGTTATCAACACTAGGCACACATAACCTACCTTGGTACCTTGCCGGTAATCAATACACTTTCTAAGGGAATCAAACTTTTTCTATACAAACAACACCGGGAAGCTCACTAAGAATGACATCAAGGAACTCATTAACAATCGAAAACAATCCTATTAGAAGGAAGTTGGACTCAATATCCCTAACCCTCGTAAGATGATAGAGACTCCCCCTTAAAAAACAACTCATGGGATTGAATGTAAGAAATAAATCTACCCTTGACCACCGCATCATGATTTTCCCACTCAAGAATGGGTTCACTAGGGAATTGAAATCTAACTCTACGGGTCCTACCAATAATAGAGACACAATATGCATGCAACTAATCCACCTCAAGTATAATATTAAAATCCACCATATCTAATTCAACATATTTATAAGATAAGATATATGCAATATGACCACACAACAATTCCTACAGACCTTCTTAGCAACAATAGACTCACCAATGGGGTAGACACCAAATATTCACACAATAACTCAGGACACACATGGAGCCCATGAGCAAACAAAGGGGATAATGAAAGAGATAGTGGAACTCGGACCCATCAATGCAACACATCAAAGTCAAAGGAAACTTTAACATACTGGTAACAACACTGGATGCCACATCTACTCATCGAGCCTCTTGATCAACATCATCACCTTGTTCTTGAGTCGACCACCTTTACATCTTTTTTTAGCATGAAGCCAATCAATTACCTTGTGGCCTACCTTACCACAACCATAACAAGCATTTGTGCTCCTCAAACATGGGCCTCTATGAATATTACCATATTTTGAGCACTTAGCATAAGGCACGACACTGCCACCACCTTTGGAACTTTCCTTTAATACGGGCCCTCTTGGCCCCTCTCTCCTCCCACTTACCACTTGAATTCTCGGGGGCAATCACTTGTTGATTAAGTTGAGTTGTCAATTTTGTCACCGCTTTACCCAATACCCATAGAGCATTGCAAACCTCTGCATTTGATATATCACCTTCCTGAGTAGCTTGAGACATATTATGAAATGCAATGGTTAAAATATGAAATAAGCCTTAGGGGACTTAACTCTATTGAATGACATAGATCAAAGAAAAGAAACATTTCCTAAAACACCTCATAGCCTCTCATTCATAGTCGTGGCACACTTTACAACCATGAATAAGACTCTAATCAACGTAGTGCATTGGACTCCGAGAACTATTAACAACCTAGTACTATGATATTAAGTTTTTCATGATCCAAACTAGGGCCTAGACGTGACACGGTGAATGGGGAAACCTGAAGGGATCCCAAACAAGCCTCCTAGCATATCATACACATATACTTAGTCGCGAAAGCAAGATAAATAACAAGAGAAAACATAAACAAGGGAAATTAGGACTAAGGGAGACAGAGCTTAATAATTAAATAACATAGATGAGTCAAAACCCAAGTATAATACATAGATTATCCAATAATACCTCTAGACATAGAACTTAGTGGGGGCCAAGATAAACAACCGGGCTCACCCTCATAGTATAAGTATTCTGAAATATACAAGATATAGTCCAAGCATAAACATGAAAGAAGATAAATATTATCCCCGGATGATAGGAATCACCAAAGCTAGCTTGAACAATCCATCTAGCCATATGAAAAAGAATCAATGGGAACTCCGGTTCCTACATGGTAATATCACGTGGGCATAGAGTATGCGTTATTATGTTTGAATGTACTAAGCATGTAGGATGTAATACAATAAGAGATAGACAACATAGGTAAAATATAATATCATAAGCAATGGATAGCATAATAACAATATGTCATGTATAAATGATGCTTGAAGTAAAATATGTTTATATAAAATATATTGCATATGAAGGAAAAGACCATTTCCATAGACCAAGAAAACTTAGTATTTGGAATCCAAGGTAGACCACTCCTTAGAAGTGAGTGAGGTACCAACCCCTCAATTAGTTGACGGACATGACCACCCTCCGCCGAAAATGATTGAGGTACCGACCCTTAAATTGGTTGATGGCTTACCACCCCTACCCAAGGTGATTAAGGTACCAACCCATCAACTGGTAGATGGACATGACCACCCTCCACCGGGAATGATTGAGGTACCAACCCCTCAATTGGTTAATGGACATGACTACCCTCTGTCGGAAATGATTGAGGTACCAACCCTCCAATTGGTTGATGACTTACCACTCCACTCGTGGCGATTGGGGCATCTCTCCTCAATTGGCTATGGTCAACTAACAACAAAATAGATACTTCTCATGAAATCAACACATATATACCATCCTTTTATCATCATAAAGTCACTTAACTCATATACCATACATTAGGCCTTCAACAACTCAAGAAACATAATTCGAATATTTTATCAAACACTTGGAAGGTGTGTAATGTTAGTGTAAAATCAAACAATTCAAGAGTGAAATCATACAAGAAAACTTAATGTAAAACCACCCACTAACATGTGGTAATACCCTCATGCAATATACATCAAAACCCTTAATCAAATCTCAAGATAGATCAAAGTTTCATAGCTCAAAACATGATTAAACAATCACACTTTTATGAAATGCCAACATGGTTCATAGTCAAACTCATAATAAGTAAGACCCATAAGTAAATCAACTTTGAAACAAGCAATTTCTGTAAAAAGGAAGCTTGGGCACCATGGGTGAAAGGATCCAATGGTTGAAACTCACATACCTCAACTTTGGATAATTCGTTGATGAAGATGGAGATGAAAACTTGAAGATTGAGAGATTTCCATAAGATTCGAAATGAGATTTGCACTTGAATTTTGAGTAAAATATTTATCTAAGTGTTTGAGAGAGAATTGAGGAATGTCTTGTATAATATGAAGGTGAAATATGGCTAAGTATAGGTATTTTCATGTATGGGAAGACTTAGGCCCAAGACTTGGACCAAACTAATTAAACTGGGAAATTTAAACACTTAGGCGTGCCCCTGGTGCGTCGCGCCTGGGGCACGATTCTTTACTGGAAATCGTCCACTTTGGAATTTCGAATTTTGATACGATTACTCTAAAATTGGGGTTAGACTCATTCCCCACTCAATTTTTCCCCATGATCAAGAATATAAAGTTAGAATTTTGATATCATGCACGGATTTTGAGATGTATAAAAATTATGATTATGGGCACTTCTGAGGCACATTTTCAAGCACTTTTTGGGGTCGTTTCAATTGTGAACTTTGTGTCAGCTGGTAGAGGTAGCAACATAATAGCCCCGGTCACATCCATATCTATATGATTCAACCTATATTGATTCTATCGGTAAGTGTTGTCACTGTAATCCCTAGGCTATGGAATATTCTCCAAAGGAGATGAGTTGATATTTCGATCATCATTAGTAATATTTCAAATCAAGGATGCATTACTCGTGATGTTAGCATTCTCTTGAGCATTTCTTCTTATAATTTGTTGGATCTCTGGATCAAGTGGAGTTAAGAGATTGCCTTGACTTATAATGTTGGGCATACACTACCTAGTATACCATACATAGAAACATAACAAAAACAAAAGTAAAATACAAGGGAACTGAGAAATTAACACTCGAATTACAATTACTAGTGAATTCAATCAAAGTCTAGCTGTATTCCCCATCAATGGTGCCATAATCTTTGATCACACCTAAGTTACACCTCTCCTTTGAAGGATAAAGTGGTCATTGTCAAATATAAAACCAAATAAAGGTTAGGGTTGGATTCTAAAGAGAATACGGATACTCAAACAAATTCACCAATATGCAATTCAAGTAATTAATAACTCAATTCCCCGGGGAGGGGGGTTGCAATGATTGATAATGAATTAAACTAAACTAACTAAAACAAAAGACAATCAATAATGAAGAGTGACTTAGGAATTGTGTTCCCCATGATTTTCCAACTAATATCCCTCGACAACCCAATTCTCGACTAGAGTATAGCATATAGGATGGTAATTTAAGTTCACCAAGCCCTTTGATCGAAGGTGAGAGGTAAATTTCACTATGTGACTCGTCTCATCTCTACAGTGTACAATACTAATCATTACCCATAGTCCCAATCAACCTCCCCTTGGTCTAGTTAGATTGATTAGATGAGAGCACATCATCAAATCTTGTTAACCAATCTCTTTTCCTATTCATTACCACCTAGATCGGGAAGGTAACACTAGGCAACTTCTAATATTGGCCACCACTAGAAAAAATGCAAAACAAAGAGAATTAATTCATGCATGTAAATACCCATTCTAAGAATTGCAAATTATTCGAGTTTATTGGGTTAGATCTTCATGGTTCTCACAATCCCAAGTTGTGAGTTTCGCTACTCATGCTATAGGTAGATGAAGAAATCATGGATTGAGAAAATATAATTAATCACTTACGCAAGTAGATTGAAGAACAAGCAAACCTAAAATGTATCGAGAATCACAAGATTAAAAGATGCAATGAATCCACAAGTGTATTCTCCTCTCCTGTATTTTGTCTCCAAGTATAAAACCTAAAAGGTACTCTAATGATATCCTATCTACTATGTACTTTGAATAATGACATAAAAATTACTATTTATAGTATTTAAAAACATGTCTTAAAAAATCAGAAAAATTGGTCAACAACTTTATCCGACAGACCTTTACAATTCGTAACTGGATTTACAAGTCGTAATCGGGGTCTCATCTTCAGATTTTGAGATCTTGGACTTCACTATTACGAATCCACTTTATGAGTTGTAGATTGATTTATGACTCATATTTCCCTCTCCTAGACTTTACCTACAACATCTAGTCCTTCACTGGATCTCACTAGAATTTTCCATGAAATCACTCTATATGAGTTGTAGACTATATAACTCATAAAGAGGTCTCGTATGGCTGAAATTTAGATCATCAATCTTCACTGGAAATCTCCATGAAACCCATTCTACGACTTGCAGAAGGCTCTATGACTTGTAGAGGGTCTCGTAAACCCTCAAAAACCAGAAGAATCTGTAACTTTTCCTAAAAAATCATGCCAACCTGCTTTCCAGCAAACTAAACACCAAAAACACACAAAAAAAATCATAAATGTTATATTGAGAACACATAAAATCCTACATTTTAAGCATCAAATATGTTGTATTTTGACAGCTCCATAAATCACCAACAGTTGTTCAGTCTGTAGAACTTTGCCCAAAGTCATCCTACATCATATAATCTTGTAAAATTAATAAAAAAAAAACACATCAAAGTTACTAACATTGCTTTAAGAACACACAATATTCCATGTTTTAAGCATTAAAAGTGATGTATTTTAGCAGCACATCAACACCCTTAACTTAAAATTATTGCTTTTTCTCCAGTGATTGACTCAATATATATAAGTAGTATAGCAATGCACGGACCTCAATCTGATGACATACATCATCTCTAAATTAATCACTAATGTGCTATTAAAATACAACACATTTGATGCGTAAAACTTAGAATTTTGTGTCTTTTTAATGCAACATTTATGGTTTTTACGTGTTTTTCATGTTTAGTTTGCAGGAAGCAGGTTGGCATGATTTTTGGAAAAAAATCCAGATTTTTCTTGGTTTTTGATGCTTTATGGGATACTCTAAGAGTCATAGAGTAGGTTTCATGAAGATTTTTAGTGATGTTTAAGATCTAAATTTCAGCCAGACAAGACCTATTTACGAATTATAGATCACTCTATGAGTCATATAGAGTGATTTTATGAAGAATTCCAATGAAGGACAAGTTGATGCAGAAGAAGTCTATAAGAGCACAATATGAGTCGTGAATCAGTCTGCGACTTGTAAAGTGGATCTGTAATAGTGAAGTCCAAGATCTCAAGAGCTAAATACAAGACCCCGATTATGACTCGTAAATTAGTTTATGAATTGTAAATGCTTGTAGTAGAAAGTTGCTGATCAATTTTTCAAATTTTTTAGGACTTATTTGTAAATACTATAAATAGTAATTTTAGGTCATTATTCAGGGAGGACAATGAAGAACGTCATTAGAAAGTACTTTTAGGATTTTGTATTAAGAGACTTCAATCCTAGAGGAGAATACACTTGTGGATTCATTGTACCTTCAAATCTTGTGATTCTCAATATATTTTAGATTTGCTTCTTCTTCAACTCAATTGGGTAAGTGATTAACTATGTTTGCTCAATTCATGATTTCTTTATCTACCTATAGAATGAGTAGCAAAAACCACATTCAACTCAATTGGGTAAGTGATTAATTATGTTTTCTCAATTTATAATTTCTTCATCTACCCATAGCATGAGT
>DF358204.1:58207-76458 GCA_000787875.1 Solanum virginianum
GAAATCCACAACTTGGGATTGTGGGAACCATGAAGATCTAACCAAATAAACTCGGATAATTTACAATTCTTGAAATGAGTATTTACATGTATTAATCAGTTCTCTTCATTTTATATATTTACTAGTGGTGGCCAACATTAGAACTTACCTATTCTTACCTTCCCGATCCAGGTGGTAATGAATAGGAAAAGAGATTGATTAACAAGATTTGATGATATGTTCTCATCTAATCACCTGAATTAGACCAAGGGAAGGTTGATTGGGACTATGGGTAATGGTTAGTATTGCATACAATAGAGATGGCCAATATCACATAGTGAAATTCGCCTTTCACCTTTGACCAAAGGGTTTGATGAACGTAAATTATCGTTCTATATATATGTTATACTTTAGTTAAGAATTGGATTATCCGGGGATATTGAGTAAGTGAATCATGGGGAGCAAAATTTTCAATTTGCTCTACATTATTGATCGTCTATTGCTATAGTTAGTTTAGTTTAATTTCTTATTGAATATTGCAAACCCTTCCCCCCCCCCCCATGGGAAATTGAGTTGTTAATTACTTGAATTGCATATTGGTGAATTTGTTTGAGTATTTGTATTCTCTTTGGAATTCGATCCTAACCTTTGTTAGGTTTTATATATGACAACCACCACTTTATCCTCCAGAAGAGAGGTGTAACTTGGGCGTGATCAAAGATTATGATGCCATTGACGTGGAATACGGCTAGACTTGATTGAATTCACTAGTAATTATAATTCAAATGTTAATCCTCAGTTCTCTTATATTTTATTTTTATTTTTATTTTTGTTTTGTTTCTTTGTAGGGTATACTT
The DNA here is from genome assembly GCA_000787875.1 of Solanum virginianum. Taxonomy (NCBI): domain Eukaryota; kingdom Viridiplantae; phylum Streptophyta; class Magnoliopsida; order Solanales; family Solanaceae; genus Solanum; species Solanum virginianum. Next base: position 59,044 of record DF358204.1, read on the forward strand.
GTAGTATATACCCTACAAGGGATCTACATAGTTACTTGCACAATGTGACATTTGTTTGTAAGGGTATGATGGGGACACAAAATCTGTCTATGAATGTTGTGGGACTTCGTGTTTTCCTATTATTTCTTACGGACAATGCTACGTTATGGCTATCTGAGCTTTCACAAGGTTTGATCACTAGTTGGATAGAATTTCAAAGGGCTTTCTTAGAAAGGTACTTCATTAAACCAAACAGGCTCAATATGGAGGAGCAGATCAATCAATTCAACCAATTCCCCGGTGATTCAATCCTTGATACGTGGGGAGCGATCCAATAGATTCTTGAGGAACACACCAGATCATGAGATCCCTGGAATGTCTTGGTGGAAAATTTCTATCAAGATCTAGATGCTAGCAGTCAAGCATATGTTGATGCCCTCTTCGGAAGTCTGTTTGTAGAGCAACCATTCGTAGATATTTTGACCACATGAACATGGCACTCAAATGCAACCATGTGTGGAAGCCCAGGAATAGTCATTTAATAGATTGTGCAAGCACTGTTGATAGGAATTCTAATCAAACAAATGTATGCCCACAGAGTTATGATATGAAATATAGGAACTAAAGAATTGTGAGGATATTTGGCTAGTTGTTAAAGAGGGCAGATACTCAAGATGGGACATTGAGGGAGATCAAGTCCGAAATTGTCAAGATAACTTGCAGGGTGGACTAACTCTCTGTGGACATTCAACAACTTAATAGTCAATTTGTACTTATGTCAGCACAACTAGATCAGATTCAATGAGGCATAATGACAAGCTCCAAGAAGGAGGTAGAATTTGGTGATAATGATGCACCAGAGCTATAGGAAGTCTGATTAATCAAGCTAGCTAAGTCGTGTCATGACAATAAATCAGGTGCAACTTGGGAGGCAACCCAAATATTTATGATGTTTTAGCTTAGTTTTGAGTTTATTTTCAATTTTTGGATTCTTAATTAGTTGTTTAATTGTGTTTTGATTGCTATTTTTAACATGGGTTTGTTGCATATAGGGTGCAAGTAAATTTTATAAAGAGTACGTAGGTAAAAGACTAAGGTAGCAGATTTTGCTGAGAAATGCATCAAGTACAGTTTCTACGACTGGGCGTACGAGTCATATTGCATGTTATGACTCATTACCCCATCTCGTAGAGATTTCCAGTGATCATGAATAGTGTACACTTAACCCACAAGCCAATTTTACGACTCATAGATCAAACTACGAGTCGTGAATGAGGTTCGTAAAACTCAGATATAATTCTAAATTTTCCTGAATGTTGAGAGGTCTATGATACTAGGACTTACGAGTTATAGACCCAACCTAATACCAGATTGTTCACTTCTAAATCATCCCAATGATTAGCACAATCATTTGGAATGCTAGGGGTATTAATACCCAAGGTGCTATGGAAAGAATTCAATCTCTCAAAGTACTCCACCATCTATCTATGATTGTTATTTTGGAACCATTTGCTGATAACTCTCAGTTACTTAACTACAAAAATCAGCTTGGTGTGGAGCACATTATTTGCAATGGTAATGGGAAGATATGGCTCTTTTGGGACCATGACATCACTTGCAAAGTTTTGGAGAATGATGATCAGCAGATCATTTGTGACCTTCAACACTCACAGCTTCCTTACAAATACATTTCCATTTTTGTCTATGCCAAGTGTAAAGATCAACTGAGAAGACCCTAGTAGGACATTTTACTTCAATTGGCCACTACTTACAATGACACTCCTTGGTGTTCAATTGGGGATTTTAATGTCATAACTGCTACTGAGGAGAAGAAGGGGGTGTTCCTTATAACATGAAGAAAAGCCTAGAATTCATAGTAATCATTGAAGCTTGTGGGCTTATTGATCTTGGTTTCTCTGCACAAAAATTCATATGGTGCAACAATAGAGGGCCATTGTTTAGAATTTGGAAGAGAATTGATAGAGCCACGGTGAATGACAAATGGCTAGAAATTATGCCCTTGTCTACTATTACTCATTTATCATTTGTGGGTTCTGATCATTGCCCATTGTTGATGGAAATGACTAATAGGGTGGATAGGGTTATCAAATACTTCAAATTTTTGAATTGTTGGGTGGATCAACCTAATTTCATGGATATGGTATAGAAATGTTGGGAAAGACCTATTCAGGGCAATGTTATATGGATCTTTCATCAGAAATTACAGAGGTTAGCCAGAACTCGTAGTAGTTGGTCCAGAAATTCTCTAGGGGATATTCATGCCAAAGTCAAAGATTATGAGGAAAAGATCATGAGATCCCTGGAATGTCTTGGTGGAAAATTTCTATCAAGATCTAGATGCTAGCAGTCAAGCATATGTTGATGCCCTCTTCGGAAGTCTGTTTGAAGATGATATGATTTTCCACAACTCTGAGGAACACAGATCTACTCTTCATAAGCTTAATTTTGAATATGTTAGATATTTGAAAATAAAATGGGCAATCCTTAAACAAAAGTCCCAACTTCACTGGTTTAAGGAAGGGGATGCCAATTCCAAATACTTTCATGCCTTATTACGGGGGAAAAGAATGAGACTCTTTATTCATAAGATCAAAGATGATGAGGGGAAATGGGTACAGGGTGATGATGTCATAGCTCAAGCTGCCTACAATCATTTCCAGAGCATATTTACTTGGTAACATAAGGTAATCAATTAGTAGCTTCTTAATTATATTCTTGAGATGATTACTCCATATCAGAATGAGATTATGTAGAGAATGTGAGATATTAATGAAGCTAAGCAAGCTATATTCTCCTTGAGCCCACACTCAGCCTCAGGTCCAGATGGAATGAATTGTAGGTTTTTTCAAGCCTGTTAGAGTGTCATTAGTCAAGATTTATTGGTTGTAGTGCATATTTTTTTCTGTGGTATGATGCTTCCCAAATACTTTACCCATGCTTGTTTGGTGCTCCTTCCTAAGGTCAGCAATGCCAACAAATTGTCAGAGTATAGGCCTATAAGTTTAAGCAACTTTGTCAACAAAGTTATCTCAAAACTGTTGTACATCAGACTTGCTCCAATATTACCAAATTTTATTTCCTTAAATCAGTCCAGCTTTATAAAGGGGAGAAGTATTTCTGAGACCATAATGTAAGCCTAAGAGACTATCTATCAAATCAAGAAACCTGTGATAGGTAGCAATGTTGTGATTAAACTAGACATGGCCAAAGCCTATGACAGGGTCTCTTGGTCCTATATTTGTCTAGTTATGAGGAAAATTGGGTTTGGTGAAGTGTTTATTGATATGGTATGGAGAATCATATCAAACAACTGGTATTCCATCATTGTTAATGGTACCCGGACATGGATTCTTTCACTTTACTAGAGGTTTGAAACAAGGGACCCTCTTTCACCTATGCTCTTCACCATTGGTGCTAAGGTCCTTTCCAAACTATTGAATGAGTTGCATCATAATCCTAATGTTCATGGATTCTACATAGAGAAAAGGAGCCCATTAATTAATCATCTTAGCATTGCTGATGATATTATAATCTTCACTTCAGGCAGGAGTAGACTCCGAGAAAGGCAAGTTTGCAGTATGAAGGTTCTTGGCTATTATGAGGATGTCTCTAGGCAGTAAGTCAAAAAATCCAAAAGCTACGTTGTCATTCCCTCCAATGCTTTTAGAAGTACAAGGGATAGAGTAAAGAACATTACTGGATTTGTACAAAAAAAGGATCCTTTCACTTAGTTTAGGTTGCCCCATCTACATTGGTAGACAAAGGGCGATCTACTTCTCTGACTAGGTGTCTAAGGTTGTTGCTAGAATTTTAGGGTGGCAAGTAAAAATTCTCAGCTTTGGGGGTAAAGCTACCTTGATCAAATTCGTTTTGCAATCCCTTCCCATTCATTTATTGGCTTCTATTTCCCCTCCTACTACCACTATAAATCAGGTTCAAGGCCCTTTTTACTGATTTCTTTTGGGGCTGGTATGAGGAGAAAAAGAAGTACCATTGGTCTTCTCGAAAAAACCTTAGCTACCATTATGATGAAGGTGGTAATGGTGTGAGAATGATGACTGATGTGTGTAAAGCATTCCAACTTAAACACTGGTGGGTTTTCAGATCCAAGACCACATTATGGGGCAATTTTCTGGGAGCTAAATACTGTTAGAGACCCAACCCTATATACAAGAAATAGGACACAGGTGAATCACTTGTCTGGAAGCATATGATGCATAACAAGTACAGAATGGAACCTCTTATTCAATAGAGGATAAATTCTGGTACTTGCACATTTTAGTGGGATAACTGGTTGGGGATTGACCCTTTGGCTAATTATAGTGATGTAAGTAAAAGGTTTAACAACTCCCCTCTCTCTAGTTATTGACATAATGGTCAGTGGGATGTTGAGCTTGTCACTGCTATGGCCCCTCCTCCATTTGTGACTACAATTATAGAAACACAGATTCAAAATCAAGATGGGAAACCTGATCAAGCCATGTGGAAGCTAAATTCTAATGGCATATTTACTATATCTTCTGCATCGAACCTTATCAGGGATCACAGGCCTCACACAAAGCTCAATAAGTATACTTGGCATAGACACATTCCTTTTATAATGCTCCTTTTTGATTATGGAGAGCTTTAAGAAGCAAATTACATGCAAATAAAAAACTAGTGAGCTTTAGGCATGATCCCCCATGAGTGCTACTGTTGCCACAGACCCAGTATGGATACAATAGAAAATGTGTTTATGGATGGTCACTTTGCTCCCAATGTCTGGAAGTTCATTGCAAGTTGCTGTGGTATTTCATGCTCCAGGTTGCCACTTCATCATTATGTTATGAGATGGTGCAGTACTGAGTACAAGAATAAGGCCCAAGGTTACTCTTACATACTGCTCCCATTTTTATTTGCTGGAATCTATAGAAAAACAGATGTTCAAGTAAATATGCTGGCAAGTCCTCCAATCCGGCTAGAGTGAGATACATGGTAATAAAGGAGCTCAATATGCTGTTCAGAGTGGTATTTCCTTATATGCAATGGCCTGATAGCTAGAAAGATATGGTGCAAACTTCAGAAAGATGTATACATGATATCAAAATTATTCCTATTAAATGGTTGAAACCACTAGCTCATAGGGTGAAATTGAACTCTGATCGAAGTTCATTGAGTAACCCTAGTAGTATTGGTGGTGGTGGCATTATTAGAGACAGCAAAGGTGATTTTTTATTTCCTTTCTCTACTCCTTTGGGTGAAGGAACAAATAATCAAGCAGAATTGGGGACAACCTTATTTGGCTTGGAATGGTGCATTCAGTTGGGTTGCAACAAAGGGATTCTTGAGCTTGACTCTGAACTATCTTATAAATAGACCATGAGACAAACTAATTCCCCCTGGCAGGTGAATCAGACTCTAGCTAGGATTCATGCCTTCATTAATTAGTTGCAAGGCTTCAAGTACAGACATACTTTTAGGGAAGCAAATTTTGTTGCTGATTCTATGGCTAAATTTAGTCACTCACTCACTGTTCCTCTGGTGTATTTTGATGTACAATCCGTTCGCAAGAAAGCCAAAGCTTATTATGCCCTTGATAAAGTTGATATGTATACTTTCAGAAGGAAAAAGCTCAAGAGAATTAAAGAGCCACCTTGATGCAGGGGTCTACTCTTACTTTTGATCAAGATGTCTCTTGATATCTTGTTGTATTGGTCCTTGGAACTGCTACATTTAGTTGTTCATAGGATTTATTTAGGTTCTTTCTCCTTTTATTATGTAAGGGGAGAGTCTCCCTTGTTTATTTTGTTTTTTAGATCTATTGTATTGAGAGGAGTCCTCTCATTAGTATTTTCTAAGTTTGCTTTAACTTTTAGTTTTGGGAACAAAATGCTTGACCTTAGTAGGTTGAGCAATGTGTACACCACCATAGGCTTGGAGGTAAGGTTCTTGTCCCCCTCCTTTGTAATTTTCTTCTTTTTTGTGAGTTATAATAAGGCTTGGGAGTGTGCGGCTCAACCCCTGACCGACCAAAGGGGTGGGGACCCTTTGGCATAGGTCTATTCCCCATTAAAAAAAAATTAAAAAAGACCTGTTGTATAAAGTCGCATACCAGTTTTTCTAATTTTTTTAGACTTGTTTGTAAATACAATTAATAGTAATTTTTAGATCATTATTCGGAGAACATAGTAGATAAGATATCATTAGAGTACTTTTTAGGGTTTTATACTTGGTGACAAAATAATAGAGGGAAGAATACACTTATGGATTCATTACATCTTTCAATCTTGTGATTCTCAATACATTTTGGGTTTGCTTGTTCTTCAATCTACTTGGATAAGTGATAAATTATGTTTTCTCAATCCATAATTTCTTCATTTACCCATAGCATGAGTAGCTAAACTCACACTTGGGGTTGTGGTAACTATGAAGATCTAACTAAATAAACCCAGTCAATTCATGATTTCTTAATCTACCCATAGCATGAGTATCTAAACCCACAACTTGGGGTTGTGGAAACTATGAAGATCTAACAGAATAAACTCGGATAATTTGCAATTCTTAGAATGGCTATTTACATATATTAATCAATTTCCTTCGTTTTGCATGTTTTTAGTGGTAGCCAACATTAGAACTTGCCTAGTGTTACCTTCCTGATCTAGGTGATAATGAATAGGAAATTGGTTAACAGGATTCGATGATGTGTTCTCATCTAATCAACCAAACTACACCAAGGGAAGGTTAACTGAGACTATGGGTAATGGTTAGTATTGCACATTATGGAGATGGGCCAAGTCACATAGTGAAATATGCCTCTCACCGTTGACCAAAGGGCATGGTGAACTTAAATTATCATCCTACTTACTATACTCTAGTCGAGAATTGGGTTATCCCATGATATTGAGTTGGTGAATTATGGGGAACACAATTCAAAACTTGCTCTCCATTATTGATTGTCTCTTGTTTTAGTTAGTTTAGTTTAATTTCTAATCAATCATTGCAACCCCCTCCCCATCTGGGGAGTTAAGTTTGTTAATACTTGAATTGTTTATTAGTGAATCAATTTTGAAGTCTCTGTATTCTCAGTGAGATTCGATCCTAACCTTGGTTAGGTTTTATATTTGACAATGACCACTTTATCCTCCAAAAAAGAGGTGTAACTTGGGAGTGATCAACAGGTTATGGATAAGATCATGGCTGAAGGATCAAAGTTTTGAAGACTTTTAGAAGAGTTTGAAAACAAGACCATTTATGGGCCGTAAGTGATAAGACGACCCGTAGAAAGATTTCATAGGTTGGAGACAGATTTTGGGAAATGCAGATTACGAAGCCCAGGTGCGGGCCGTGATTCCATATACAGTCTGTAACCTTGTCCATCTGAGTTACGAAATCTAGTTTTCCTGTTTCATTTTGGATTTATATTTTACTTACTATAAATAGAATTTTTGGGTTTTTTCTTAGTGTGGAATGATAGATAGAGTAGAGAAACGATAGAGAGGACAGTAGAACATGGAGAACATTACTTGTGATTACTGTTACTTCTACTTTTGGTCGATAACGTTATGATTTCAAATGGAGAATTTTGGATTTCTTGTTCTTTAATACATCATTGTAAGTGTTTAATTATGTTATTCCATAACATGATTCTTTTATCTACAATGATCATGCATAGCTAAATTAATAACTATGGTTGTGGGAACCATAAAAAATTAACAAAGAAAAATCGATAATCTATAATTCTTGGAAAGTGTGCATGGGATAAGGGATAATTAACAGGATTCAATGTGATCCCTCTCGTCTAATCAACCTATTTGAATCAAGGGGTGGTTGTACTGGAACAAAAGGTCAGGGTTAGTAATGCAACACTGCGGGGATGGATCAAATCATATAGTGAAATTTTCCTCTCGCCTAGATCATAGGGTTAGGCAAACATAACTTACCAATTTTGCATGCTACACACTAGAAAAGATTGCAATTATCTAGCTATACTAAATTAGGAATTCATGGGGGCCACAATACCCTAGTTACTTCTCTCATTGATTTCACAACACTTGCTCTTGATAACTTGCTTCTAGTTTAGGTTTAATTATTGCATTTACAACCCTCCTCCCTTGTTTATTTTGTTTTTTAGATCTATTCTTGCTTCTAGTTTAGGTTTAATTATTGCATTTACAACCCTCCCCCCTCCTTTTTGGTAGATAAGAAGATTAATTCATCTTGATTGCTCGTAATTACTCCAAGTCTAGACCATATTCTCTGTGTGTTCGACCCTAACCTTGGTTAGGTTCAATATTTTGACAACAACCACTTATATCTTCAGTAAGAGGTGTAGGTTGGGCGACATTAGGTATGACCACCTCTATCAGTAGAACCTCTACCCCGACCCTTAGTTTACGAGGCTGTACCTCTAGCTAGTGGTGTCAGATCTCTAACTGGTACTGCAGAATAAGAGAGGTGGAGGCCCAAAATAAGTATACATGGGGCACTGTCGAAACCATATGATCTAGAAATCTATAGCCATAATATGATATAGGGGTGGAAGACTACTGAGAAGGAATAGGAGGGATACTGTAACCACCTCGACCTGCAGGGCTCTGCTAAAACTCTGAGGAACTCTAATTTGAGCTATAAGAATCAAAAGGACCTCGCCCTCCCTCAGAAGCTAGCAACGCTGCATGAAACTCGTGGTGCTAGAATGAACCACCTCCCCTAGTCATACTTCTACCTCCAAATAAGGCACCCAAGAAGTGTCCAGATGAATGGACCCTCCTGGGGTCCCCGAACTCCTCTCTCCCCATAAGCTCAACCTCTATGGCGGCATTGGCCACAAACTGAAAACATGCCCCCTTGCTAGACATCCAAGAAACTGACTATCTGATTGAATATGCTAGCCTCTCAAAAATTAACGAAATCTCTCAGCCTCAGTAGGAAGTCTAGTTGTAGCATGCCAAGCTAGTTGGCAAAAATGAATCTTATATTCAGAAACTATTATGTGCCCTATCTCAAACTCTCAAATCTTATATGGCTCTCGTCTCATACACTCCATGGAATAAATATGTCATAGAAGGCACTAGAGAATGTCTCCCAAGTCATGAGGGGAGACCAACTAGAACAGATCCCAAATAAGTCGTCTACCACTCCTTGGTTGGTCCACGGAGCTGAAGGGTAAATACCATACACCATGAGTCTCTACTAACCCCACGGCCTCAAGTAACTCCCTATAAGTAGTCAAAAACTCATAAGTATCCTCGATCTTCCCACCCTAAAACTGATGTGGATCTATCTTCCAAAATCTTTCATATCTATGCTACTCATTACCAAAGGCAACTGTAGGAGGTACCTTAACAATATGTGTTATTGGTGGTTATCCCACCTGTATCTGGGCCTTAGGGGCCTCTTGCTGATCTGATGGTTGAACCTTAACTCATGTTTGGAAAGTAGCTGGTGTATCAGCTAGGCTACTTGTCTGCCCCAAAGTCTCTAGCACCCCTAAAACTCTCAAAAGTGTATCCTGTAGCAATGGTTTTGCAGCATACTCAGTAGGAACCTGCTCCTCTCTAAGCTCCATAGTTAGGTCAGGGGAGATTCCTCACTCATAATCTCTGGCTAGTGTTACTCCTCGATCTCGGCCTCTACCTTGACCACTAGCTCAGCCCCTACCCTTAGCTGGGGTCTCAATAGTAATCTCAGGCTCTGCCTCCCCTCGTCTGGTAGCCGTTATAGCTCTAGTTCTCACCATCCATTAGAAGGACACACGACCACTTAGCACTTAGACAAAATTCACGCACGTATTGATTAGAAAAAAGCAAAAGAGAATTTCCTAATAGTCTTAATAGCCTCTCAAGGATAAGTAGCAGGCATTTTCGCACCAATCCTCAAGACTCTACTAGACTGGGCTTGTACACATATAAGACCTATGAATCTGGAGCTCTAATATAAAATTATCATGACTCGAAATCCATGTGTGGTAGCACTCACGTAATCAACTAAGGCGAGTTAGCCAAAACCTAAACAACCCAACATACTAATAATAATAGTAGAAGATACAAACAATCTAATGATAATAGATAAGCATAGGAAAACTAAACTACAACCATCCCAGAACTGGTGTCACATGTATAAGCCTCTATATAATAATAATCAAAGAATAATATAGGTCTAAACGTATAGTTCTCAAATAAAACGTAACATAAAAGAAATCCTTGAGGACCTACTGAACAAACAAGCAGCTACCTCTCAAAGATCCAAAAGCTCAATCCTGAAACTGGGAAGATCTATCAGATGGGACCAAGCTCACAACCTACAAACATATAGCAAAGGGTGAGTGCCAAACAGTACGATACTCAACAAATGGAAACTAACCTAAACTAAAGCAATAAAGAACACAAGTACTCCAATCTACTCAACCATATGTCGCTGAACTACACACCTGCACTCAAAAAAGTGCCAGCATAACAGCTATAGACATTTAATATTGTGGATCAAGCCTCATAATATACATGTAATTTCTTAGAGACAAAAAGTATCATAGCCCATTGATAATATAAACAATCATAGAATCCACATGGTCCAGTATTTATCAATGTACACGACTCAAGCTATCAGCATATAACATCATCTTACATAGTATATATAATCATATGCAGGAAAACTGAAATGAGATGGATTGAATGGAATGCAGTGTGAAGCAATGTCAAATAATTGTGATGCACGTTTGTTCTACGATACATATCCGCTGATAAACTCAGGCTGGAACCCATGGGAGCCACACATGACCACGTAACTTCCGGAACCATTTCCCCTTGGTATTTAACTTTCATATCTAGCCAGAACCATTTCCCTCTAGATTTTCATTTTTCTCTTTTCTAGCGGAAATCATTTCCCTTCGTCTTCTCATCATAAATGGAACATCAAGCAAAGGAGGTCAACATAACGCAAATAATAATTTTCATAAGTATGAGGATATGCAAGATGTCCACATGAATTATTTAATTCCTCAAATAATTCTGAAAAGGCCACAAATTCTCAAGTATTCATAATACAATCTAAATATCATTACAATCTCAATATCAATATCAAGTAATCCATAATTTCACAACTAACTGAAATTTCACATATATTCGCAAATCAAGAACTCACAAAATGACAATTACCCAATCCAAAATTTCATGATCAAGCCTACGATTATACAATTCTACCCCAATTCATATCTAAAATCATCAATTTTCACACACATAGAAGAATACAAGGTGCAATCACACCTAACAAAGGGTTAGAAGTCCACTTGCCTTAGTAGAAGTCTCTAATCAAGTCAAATCCACGGCTTTTCTCGTTCCATGATTATCTAAATCACCACAATCTATTCAAATATAACATCACAATCACATAACGAATCTAATGTCATTAAAAATCAATCAATTTGAGTGAAAAGGATAAAGTAATCAAAAATCTCATGCTGGAAAAAGTGCTCGAAATCAAAAAGTTAATACATGAAAATGTTTCCGGAGTAATAAGGATCCCAACATTGAAAACTATTTCGAATATGGAGTTAAAATGAGGTAACAATAACCAATTTAATATTAGAAATCAAAGTCCTAAAAATCTCCAATTTCTTCAATTAAAAACCCTTAATTTCTAAGTTAAAAACACAATTGAATCAATGAAAATTAAATAAATAGGTTAGGAATTAGTTACCCAATAAATTTTTCTTGAAAAAACTTGAAAATTCTCTCAATAATCAAGCTTGAAGTGTTGAAAATGGCAAAAAATGTCAAGACCTGTCATTTTAAAAAGACATACGGTTCAGGTATATTTAACCCTCCGCGAACACGAAGGTCATTTGGGACTTACCCTCCGCAAATGTGGGACCCACATCTGTGAACGCGGAGGTCAAGGCCTCCGTAGCTCCACTAACACGGACCTTTTATCTGCGAATGTGAGATAAAGACGCGAAGGCGGAGTACAACTTAGCCACACCAGATTGCAGCAAAACACAGCACACAATTTCACGAAATGGACCATTGGGACTCGTTCAAAATCTCGTAAATACAAATCAAATATGAAATCCTATCAGAAACGACTTTCCAGATTGAATGGAATCGTCAGAATTAGATTCTGAGGTCTCCTCGACCTGAAACCCCAAAAAAGGTTGCTAAAACTAGTTAAGAATTCAAATACTAAAAATAATCTCGGAAGTTCCAAAAATTACAACGAGACCATTTCTAGTGTAAGTTTCACCATCTGAAAACACTAGAACTGTCGACATTTCGATTTGAACTTTCAAACTTCAAATGTTGACCAAAGTCAACCTATGATCCAAAATCAATTAAAAATGCAACTTTGGGTCGAAATCTCCATTTTAACTGCAAATTCAGTTTTGTAAGTTCTTCAATACCAGATTCTACATTCCAGAGTTGATGGAATCAACAGAATTGCATTCCAACACTCGAAACTCAAGGTGAACACAAAACTCAAATTTACCAACTTTAAACCTTCAAAAAACTTTCTTTAGGAAAACTCCAATTTTTTAACAAGGTTTTCAAAATTCGACTTTTAAACTCAATCAAAAATGACTTAAGGCAACTTTCGGGAACGGCAAAATGGTAATTTTGTCAAAAATGCCAAGAATGACCTTCGAGTTCATTACAAATATCTTTTTTTTCATTTTTTAAATTATTATAAAATAGTAATATATTCTCATATTTGAATATTTTTCCTTTTTTATATTGAATATCTTTAATAAAATTAGCTACAAATAACTCATACCTCTTCAATTTATACTCTTAATAATATTCATACTTTCTTTTTAATCTTCATAACTCTCAAAATTTAATTTGTAAATTTATGATATTTTACGATATTCCTCCACTTTGCCCGTATAAATTTATGTTTTTTATTTTGAAAATTCTCATTCAAAGTTATTCTTTCACTTCTTCTTCTTCGTAGCATATATAACGGAAAGAAAGAAAATATTAATCATCACACCATACGATTGCTTTCACTATTGAGAACCATGATTGGCAAAATCGTAAAGAAACTATGGGTAAGAATTTTTAAACTTTCTTTTAAATTATGTTCTTTTTATTTTAATTTATGTGGTACAATTTATTTTTTGAGGATCAATTTGACTAATCATTGAAATAAAATTGAATAAACTCAAAATCAATAAAATCATGGAGTTACTAACACTTTCATATAAGTATATTCTTAATTTGTGGTTGTAAGAATGAGGAAGAAAGCCGAAAAAGATTTTTTTTAAAAAAAAGTAAAGAAAGTTGTGAACTTCAGAAGAAGATGACGAAGAACCATATAGTAAAATTATTATTTATTGTAATTTATCTCTTTAATTTTTTTTCCTTCTTCTCTATTTTTCATTTATGTACTCTATTGAGGAACTTAAAATATATTTCTTGAATTTTTTACTCCCTCCGTTCCGTTTTATGCGATACTTTTTAACTTGACATAGTATTTAAGAAAAAAAGTAAGACTTTTGAAACTTGTGCCCTAAAATTATTCTGAAATATTTGTTTGGTTGAGAATCATTTCATTAAGGGTAAAAGCAAAATTTTAAGATTAAATTGTTCCAATTAGAGTAAGGTGATGTTCTTTTTAGGATGAACCAAAAAAGAAAAATGTGTCACATAAAATGGGACAGAGGGAGTAATTGATTTGATTATATGTGTCTCTTTCCATCAAAGAGATATGATGCTGTAATAGAAGCAAGTTTAAGTGATTATTATTTTCATATATGAATTTTAAAGGGGGTTTGGAGAAAGTCATGGAAGAAAAAGTTGGATGTTTATTTCAATTTCTTTAGAATGTTTTTTGAATTTTAAGGAGGTTGATAGTAATGATATATCCAAATACAAATAGGTTTGAGAGCGTACTGAAATTTTGGTGAGTTGGTGGAGTTGGTGGAGTGTTTCTATGTAGTCAAGAAAACATAATCAACAATGAGTACATATCCACAATTTATAGACACAAATAAGAAATTAAGTATTTCACTTACAATATCACAATAAATGAGGTACAACATGACGCAAATGCAATATAAGATAATACTGATGCATATTTGTTTTATGATGTACATTTACTGATCAACTCAGGCTGAAACCCACGAGGGTCTCACTTAGATCATGTATCCATTGAAAATGACCTCAGGAATATCATAAGTTAGAATATGACTTCGGCCACTAAAAATGACCTCGGCAATAACACACGCTGAAAATGACCTCGGCCGTCGGAACATTACCCCAACTATATCACAGTTGGTAAAAAAAACTCAGCCTCAAATATCAATATCTCTTTCAATAACCTCGATCGGTTAAGACCTCGATTCCAAAAATCAATATCTCTCCATTTATCTCATTTCCACAATCCAATGCAAATAATCACATAAATAAAGGATAAGTGAATGAGATATGAAACACATGATGCCACATATATAATTCAACAGAAGGCTACTCAATATAGCTCAATAATTACACCATAATACATCAATAATCAACTCACAACACATGTATCATATTTCATGTACGAGTTTCAATATTGATACATCAAGTAATACATCACTATCATTGCCTTATCTCATCTCATAATTCATTTCAAGTTGTTGCACAATTCAACCAATTTGCACTTCATATCAATCAATTAGGAAATACAAGGTTCAACACACCTAACATAGGTTAGAGATACAGTTGTCTTAGCCAAAAAGTCACAATCAATCCAAAAACAAAGCTTTCCCCTTCTGATTATACTCTGAAGCACCATAGTTTATTTAAAAATGAATTCACAGTCATAATTCGAAACTAATGACATCAGAATCATGCAATTCGGGAAAAAAGAATAAAATGATCCAAAATTTTAACATGGGAAAGCGAGATAAAAATGTGAAAATTTTTACATAGATATTATCCTTAAGATTTTAGGAGTCTAATCAAAAATTATTTTGAAAAAAGAATCAAAATAAACTCACAATCACCATGTTTATTTTAAAAAATTAAGTTCATAAAATCTCCAAAATCTCCCATTAAAATCCCCAATTTTCATGTTAAAAACTTAAATTAATCAATGAATATTGAAGGAAAAGTTGAAAATAATTACCCAAATGATTTTCCACGAAAAACCCTTGAAACTTTAGCCTGGTTGAGCTTGGAATATTGAAAATGATGAAATTTGATGAAAACTTACATTTAAAATGAGGTACTATCCCAGGTCATTTAACCCTCCGTGATCACGGCTTGGGGTCGATGAACGCGGTGTGGATGTCCATGAATACGAAAGGTAGGCAAACATGCCCTCCCTGAACATAGAGGTCAAAATCTGTGACCTTCACGAATGCGAAAGGCATGCCACGACTGCGAAGCATTAGGCATCAGATATTAGATGCCAGAAATCACATAACACAAAAATCACGGAATGGACCCTTGAAATTCATTCGAAATCTGACGTACACAAGCCATATATGTAACTCTACTAAATTCGACATTTTGAACTCAAAGGAATCATTAAAACACGAATTCGATGTCTTCTTGACTCGAAATCTGGTACAAGTCGCAACTAAACTAACGTACGCCACTTGAAATACTAAAATGCTACCGAACACCTAAAAATTATGACAAAACTCATTCTAGCACTAAAATCACCTCCTAAAATCAATGGAACCATCAGAAATTCAATTCGAGTACCGAAATTCAAAATGTTGACCAAAGTCAAATTTTAAATCAATTTCCAACTCTGAACCTAAAATCCACATAACAGTCCAAATATGATTCTGACAACTCTCCCAAATCAGTTTTTCTATTTTGGAACTGATGAAATCAACAAAATTCTATTTCAAGACTCAGTTTTGCAGATAACTCAAAACTTCAAAATTTGTCAACTTAAGCATTCACAACTCATTTCTTTAGCAACAACTCAATTTTTTACAAGATTTAAAATATCAGCTTTCAAAACTAATCTAACATGACTCGGGATATTTATCGAGAGAGGATAAAATAATAATTTTATCAAAAATGATCTTCAAGGCCATTACAGTTACATCTTATAAGTTGGCATGTGAAGAGTCTTTATTGTAATATTCCTTCATTAATAAAATATGTATTTGTAGCAAATTAGATAATTTACTTTAGAGTAGAAATTAGAGCTGTGTGAGTTATGCATTAAGTAGTCCTTGTAAATGAGCATGTGAGAGTCTTTGTTGTAAATGTTCCTCCATTAATAAAATATTTATTTGCAATAATTTTTTTTATGATAAAATAATTAATTCAGCTAAGAAGGACAAACAAAAAAGAAGAGAAAAAGATAAATACAAATGAAGATCATAAAGAGGTGCCACATCACCTCTTCTATCTTTCTCTTTTATATCATACATAGATTTTTGAGATGTTACTATTATTTTTCTAGCATAATGTATGTATATCAAAGACAATTCTTGCCACTATTTTGTTGGAGTCGTTCAATGATACTTTCTGAATGTACTCAAGCTATACTTATTGAACTCTTATGTGCTGATATTGATTTGTGCACTAGTGATATTCTCTTATTTAATGAGCAACAATTCTGCTATTTAAAGTGTCTATTTCATGGTATATTTTTTGTTTATTTGTGTAAATAACTGCTTAATGACTTGATGGTTGAAGCTGCCACTTATATGTGAGAGCTCTTTAGTTGTTCCCTCATCAAATTAAGAAGGTTATTGTTAGTATATAACATGGACCTATAACAGTTATTTATTTATTTAATTAATTTGTGATACTCTTTATAATAATTATTTGGATAAAATTAAATATAAGTTTTATTTTTTAAAAAATTTATTTTGATCAAATAACAATCTAAGATTGATTAGATCGGTCAAAATTAGGTGTCAACATTCTTAATAAATGTTACTATGAGTAACGTTTTAAGCATAAAATGTACTTGTAAGTAACATATTAAAAAATGTTACTCACAATTATGTTTTACGCTTAAAACGTTATTGTCAGTAACGTTTATTCATTTAACACTGTCACCTTCGTCAATTTTTACCTGTTAAATCTTTTAAATAAAATATAATCTAAAATATTACTGAGAAATACGTTTATACTAATTTTATAAAATTTAAAAACATATATATTATTTTTTAAAATTAATTTAAATAATGACTTAATTTGATTAAAAAAAAATCGAATTTCTGTGGATACAGATATAGTGACGTTTATGTACTAGTGCGCACCAACTTTCCGTCTTACAGTTGATAAGTTCAACATGAACCTCATGACACCCTATCATTCCTTTCATCAATCATATATTTTCAATAAAAATTGTTTATATTTTCTTTTTTTTTTAAACAATAATCAAGTAGGAAATCCAATCCAGTTCATATAAATGTGAATGTTTGACTCTTTTCTACTTAGTGATCAATCATAATTCTGCCTTACGATTTTATAAAATATATAG
>DF358204.1:83085-102272 GCA_000787875.1 Solanum virginianum
GGTCCGTTTGGTTAAATAAAAAATTGTGTGTCCCTTCATGTATTTTGAAGGAAAAAAGTGACCCTTTTGACTCCGAACTCCGCTTTAATGAGCCGAACAAAAAAATAAATTTAATTACAATGTTCACTTTCCTAACCATAGATAATTAGTCTAACAAGAAAATAAAAGAGATATAAAAATCATACTAATACAAGTACAAAAATTCATAAACCTCTTCAAAATTATTATTTTTTTTCGTTTTATTTACTCTTTTATTATTACTAGCTGATAAAAACATACTTCATATTAGACGCAATTACTTACATCTCCAAATAAAAATACATCTTGCACCATGACTCTTTGAGATAGTAGATAAGATCTTCAACTATTTTTAGGGGTGTGCATCGGTTGGTTTGGTTCGATTTTATACATTATCGGTTTGATTTATTAATTTTTTATTTTTAAATATGCTAAGCCAATAAAAAATTAATAAAATAATTTTTATCGATTTTAAGTCCTAAATGGTTCAATTTTTTGTTTACCCAATATGAATGATAATGAGAATTTACATTAATAAAAAGCAAATAAGTACGAAGATTATGTTTACAAACTTGCAAAAGCTATAATTAGTTAATACAAAATAAAATACTAAAGTGGATAACTAATCTCTTAAGTCTGGTAAAAATTAAAATATGTGAAGTATTGACATAGTATCATATTATTATTAAATTACTAATATTTAATATTTGCAAAGGGGTAAAATAATAAATTATTATAATCTTATTAGGTTATCGATTTATCCAATAACCCAATAGTAAAAATCGATATCGAACTGATAGACCAATAGGATCTCCAGCACATGCTTGAGGAACTCCTCATCTCATTTTCCACCCAATTTCTCTCTCTGTGTGCGAAGCTCACCACAAGTGTCAGGTGTTGGGCAAGTGAGCCTTTTTTCGAACCCAATAACAATAAATCAATAATATTTTTATCGGTTCGATTTTTGCATACTACTAACTATTTTTTCCTCTCCAAGTAGCTTTAACATTGTCAAATTTGTCCTAAACTCTGCCTCAAACATGTTAGTGTTAATTTATTTTGAATTAGTGTTAATTTATTTTGAATGATGACTATTTTCAGGAAAGCCACAAAAAGAAAACGAAAGCATTCTGAAGAGAAAAATGACCAATCAGCCTTTGACGAAATGGAAAGAAAATCAAGCAAAAAGGAAAACTCAGATTTGAAAATCAATCAACGAAGCTTCTTTGGCAGAACTAAATCTGGCGAGTCACTCAAGGCAAATCAAAGAAGAAAAAGGAAAAGATCTCATCTAGAGAGATTTGTGCAGAGATTATGAAGACACAAGATCAATCAAGGAAGAAAGCATCTCATCACAAATCAACGAAGACTCAAGATCACTCAAAGAAGAAAATGAAAAGATCTCATCAGCAATCAAAGTCGATCAGAGGGATCTGCATGGTAAGAAGAATCAGGAAGATTGCCTTTCTTGGCCTTACCTTTATTCTTGGAAAGAGGATCCATCACCGCCTCAATCCAAGGATTAAATCCCTTGAGATGCCATCTCTTCAATAAAAGGAGGCATCCAGATAACTCATGAAGTATACAAGCCTACTGCATTCAAGTCATTCTTCAATACTCTTCATCTTTACAAAATCATTGTAATTCTAGTATTTTACTGTGAAAAAAAAAAAGCAGAGAGCAAAGAATAAAAAATTAAAAGAGAGGACTGTATCAAAAGAAAAAGAAAAACAAAAAAAAATTGAGTGTAGTTTTAAGTTGAAATTCTTGTACCCACCATTCTACTAAAGGCTTGAAGAGATATCCCTTGCAACCCAAGGGGACTAGGCCTAGGATTCACATTGAATCCGAACTAGTATAAAAATATATGGTGTTGAATTTTCCTTTTACACACTTTAATTTTCTGCTTACTTATTTAATAGCTTTAGTCGACTATCTCGAATACTAGTTGACTATTTGAGTATAGGCTTAAACAAAAAGAAAAAAATAAAATTCAATTCACCTCCCCCCTGCTCTTTCAATTGGTATCAGAGTCTGGTCTCACTATATTTTTTAATTTAAAGACAGGCGAAAAAAATCATGACCTATCAAAATCAAGCCATTAGAGCACTTTTTCAAGAGAATTTCTCAAATCAGATCTTCCTATTTTAATGGAAAATATTTTTCGCACTGAAAAATAAGAATGAAGACCTTCATCAAGTCTTATGATATAAAAGTCTGGAGAGTTAACAAACTTGGTGACATCCTCGTCCTTGTAACCAAACCATCAAATGGAAGTCAATCAAGTGCTGAAGAAAGTCAGGCTCCTGCTATTCCTAGTTTGAAAAACTATACTGATAAACAAATGGAGATCATCCAAATAAATTCAAAAGTTAAGAATGTTCTCTACAATGCCATCAGTAGAGAAGAATTTGAGAAAATTTTCAGCTACGAAACTGCTAAAGAAATGTGGGACAAACTGGAGGTTACTTATGAAGGAACTGACAAAGTAAAAGAAACCATTGTCAGTCTCCTTGTCTATGAATATGAACTGTTCCAAATGAAAGAAGAAGAATCTATTGAGAGTATGTTTCCACGACTAAGCATAATCATTGGAGAACTCAAGGCAGCAAGAAAAGAATATGCTTTCATAGAACACATAAGGAGGATTCTAAGAAGTCTACCCCCTCAATTGCATGCCAAAGTCGTTGCCCTGGAAAGCATGGATCTAAAGAACCTAACCTAAGATGAAGTTCGAGGAGATCTAATTACTTTTGAGAAAACTCATCTCAATAAAAAATTAAAAGAAGATGAGATTAAAAAATCTACGGTCATTAAAACAACAGATGACATTCAAAAGGAAGAAGATGAATTCAATGCAGATGAAATTGCACTGATCATAAGATCCATCATGGAATCATTCAGACACAATAGAAATCAAAGGAAAGGTAAGCCAAATAACTCTAGAAATAAATAAATTACTAATTACAATAGAAATAATGACAGGTGTTATGAATATGACAAGTTTGGACGCATTGCAAGTGAGTATCTCGAAGCTACGAGAAGAAATCCTCAAGGATATGGAAGAAACAAAGCACTTAGCAGCTAGAGTGATGGGGATACATCTAAATATGATCAAGATGAATCTGAAAATATTTTCTTCATGGCTATTGACGAATCTAGCAAGGTAAAATCTAACTTTTCTAGAAATTGTCATGAAATAAGAGCAATACTAGATCAATCTATTACAGACCTAAAAAGATCCTTTGAGAATCTTAGAACCATTCAGGATGAAAAAAGAGTTTTGAAAATCAAACTCGAAGTTTGTGTTGTTGAAAGAGGTCTTTTAGATGAAGAAAAATTTGAATTAAAAAATCTTTTAAAGAATGCTCGTAAATTTCCTAACCCTAATAAAGAAATCAAGTCCACTGGGTCAAACTAGCCGACTTGCTCTCAAAGTGAATATTATATTCTGTCTGGATCTAATGAAACTAGTAAAGGCTCATGCTATTATTGTGATAAACCTCGTCACTCTTATTCAAGATGCAAGTTTTATCTTTCTAAACTAACATGGTCTGGAAAGTCAAAAACACCTCTAACAAAAAAGGATTCAAAACACATATAAACTATATTTGTAGGAACATCGCTCGAAATCAAAAGGCAAGTGGTATCTTGTTAGCGGATTTCAAATCATATGAAAGCAACACAAGTCTATTTAAATCTGTTGCTGACTTTAATAGTAGAAAAATTGATTTGGTGACAATTCAACTGGAACTGTCATTGGTATTGGAACTATCTCCTTTAATGAATCTTGTGATATTACTAATGTTTATCTTGTGAAAGGATTAAGGTACAATCTGCTAAGTATCAGTCAACTATGTGATTTCGACTTGGAAGTAACATTCAAGAAAATTGGATGTATTAGTGAGGATGAATCAGGAAAGAAAATTCTTCCAGAAAGCAGGGACAAAATGTTTACATCTTAGACTCTGTCATCGAATCAACAAACCACATTTTTTTGACATCCATCTCTGAAGATCCATGAATTTGGCACAAAAAATTAGGCCATGCCAACATGAGATTAATTGAGAAACTTGCAAGGCTGGAACTGATGACTGTACTGCCAAAACTAGATTACACTAAAGACCACATCTGTGACGTATCTCAAATGGATAAACAAACAAGAAACTCTTTCCAATCAAAAGATATTGTTTCTACTACAAAACCTCTTCAACTTTTTTACATGGACCTTTTTGGTACCACTAGAACTGCTAGCATTAGTGGAAAAATGTAACACATTTGTAATTATTGATGATTATTCTCATTTTACTTGGGTCATATATTTAGCTAACAAAGATGATACTTTAAAAAATTTTGAGCTTTTCTGTAAGAAAGTACAAAGAGAAAAAAGTTACTACATTACTTCTATTAGAAGTAATCATGGAGGAGAATTCGAAAAGCAAAGTATTTGAAAACTTCTGCAATAAAGAGGGATATTCTCACAACTTCTCAGCTCCTCGCTCTCCTCAACAAAATAGAGTTGTTGAAAGAAAGAACCGAACTCTTCAAGATATGGCTAGAACAATGATTTATGAACACTCCCTTCCACACTATTTCTAGGCAGAAGTAGTAAGTATGACCTGTCACATTCTCAATAGATGCTTAATAAGGCCCATTCCAAAGAACTCCATATGAACTATGAAATGAGAAGAAATCAAATATTAGCTACTTTCATCCGTTTTGGTGCAAATGCTTCGTCCACAATAATAGTAAGAATAATCTAAGTAAATTTGGCCCTTGCAGCAATGATGGTATCTTTCTTGGCTACTCAAACTCTAGTAGAGCATATTAAATTTTTAATAAATGTAATTCCACTATAGAAGAGTCTATTCATGTTGTATTTGACGAATCTAATCTTATTCCTGAGAAGAAAATGCAATTCAGATGATAAAGAGCTCTCTAATAGTGTTGTGACTGCCCCAAAAGAGGCTACAAACAAAGAGCAGTCGATTACTATTGATGAAAGTCAGCCAGTAATAGAATTAGTTTCTAATGAATGGAGAAGTGAACCTGACTATCCCAGAAAATTCATCATTGGTAACGCAAGTGATGGAATGAGAACAAAGGCGTCAAGCAAAAAAAATGCTAATATTCTTCTCATATCTCAACTTGAACCAACAAAGGTTGAAGAAGCATTGAAAGATAATGAATGGGTTAAAGAAATGAAGGAAGAGTTGGGTCAATTTGAAAAGAATTAGGTTTGAACCTTGGTTCCCAAACTAGAAAATGTCACCATCATTGGAACAAAATGAATTTTTAGAAACAAGTTAAATGAAGCCAAAAAAGTAACCAAAACAAAACTAGACTCATGGCTCAAGGTTATTCACAACAAGAAGGAGTCGACTATGATGAGACTTTCACTCTTGTGACAAGGTTAGAGTCTATTCGCATCCTTCTTGCTTATATTATTTTTAAAGGTATTAAACTTTTTCAAATGGACGTAAAAAGTGCTTTTCTAAATGAATTTATTAAAGAAGAACTTTTTGTAAAACAACCTCCAGGTTTTAAAAATTAAGAATTTTCTTACCATGTGTTTAAATTGTCAAAAGCTTTTTATGGACTCAAACAAGCTCCTAGAACTTGGTATGAGTGCCTAAGTAAATTTCTGTTATTCCATGATTTTTTTTGAGGAAGTATTGACACCACTCTTTGTATTAAAAAATCTTCCTTTGACAATATTATCATTCAAATCTATGTCGATGATATTATTTTTAGTAGTACTAACTCCTGATCTGTGCAAGGACTTTGCCAATCTTATACAAAAGGAATATAAAATGAGTATGATGAGTGAGGTAACCTTCTTTCTGGGACTTCAAATCTTTCAAAATGATCAAGGTATTTTCATCTGTTAAAGAAAATATACTTTGGAATTAGTGCAAAATTTTGGTATAGAAAATGCTAAATTCATTAGCACTCTCATGAGCCCCTTCTGCAATTTGGATCTTGATCCTAATAGTAAAAATATTGATGAATCCAATTACAGAGGTATGATTAGATCTTTACTTTATTTTACTGCTAGCCGTCCTGATATTATGTTTAGTGTGTATAAATGTTCTAGATTTCAATCTGCTCCTAAGGAATCTAATTTAACTGCTGTCAAAAGAATAATTTGTTATCTAATCAGAACTATCTCTTTTGAACTATGGTATGAAAAATCCTCTGCACTTAATTTTCGTGGATTTTCATATGCAAATTATACAAGTGATAAAGTGGATCGAAAAAGCACTAGTGGCTCTTGTCAATTCCTTAGAAATTGTGTAGTCTCCTAGAATAGCAAGAAGCAAAATTATGTTTCTATATCAACCACTGAAGCCGAATATATGGCCATTAAATTGTGTTGTACTCAGGTTTTATGGATAATTTATCAAATAATTGATTATGATATCATTGTTAAACCTGCATAATTACTATGTGATAATTCTAATGCCATTTGTTTGTCCACAAATCATGTGTATCACTCTGGGGCTAAACATATTGATATTAAGCACCATTTTATCAGAGATCATATTTTAAATAGAAATATTGAAATTGTTTTTGTTAATACCAAAAATCAATTGACAGACATTTTTTCCAGTGATTAAAAAAACATTGATTTGATGTGAAAACTGATTCTGGTATTCGTCTAATGAAACCCTCTTCTAATCCTGAAATAAAAAATCATTGTGCATGGACGCATTGTTGATCTTGACTTTCTCTTGACTCTTTACTATTCCATTAAAGAGTTCTTCGAGTATCAAGGACTAAAGTATTCTCCTCTCCTCCTAAGATGGTTTTTGAACCCTTGGTCAGATTTTTCTATGCAAATCTTCGTTCTTCTAAGCCTAGAGAAGTGGAACCCCTAGTTCTTGGTAAGCGGATATTTCTGGACTGTGACATTCTTGATGAAATTCTTGAAATCCATTGCGCTGACTTTTTTGATCCAATTAAAAATTCTTGGCCCTCTGAGTTTGAAGTGACTTTTGAAGAAGCAAAAAAGACTCTCTCTTCTAACCCTTCTGGTCCCTTTTCTCAAATCTCGGCCCCAAAGTTTTCTCTTTTGAAGCTTATGTTATTGCACACATAGTTGCAATCACTCTTCTTCCAAGAGCGGGTTCCTTCTCTTCTCTGTCTGTTCGAGACACTCTCTATATCTATTGCCTTCTTTTAAAGAAAAGATTCAAGCTTTCCTGCTTTATTCTCAACTACATGATAGATTCCATCATTGATCCCTCTAGTCTTCCTTATGGGATGATCATATCTTGTATTCTGGAAGCTAACTTGGTTTGCTTTGCTAATATCCCCTCTACTACTGTGAAGTAGTGTTACAATTCTGGGGCCTTTGAAGTATGGGTTATGTACTTTCTAACTATTCATGGGCTCTCAAGTCTGATACTGTTGTCTCTACATCTCGTTCTGACCCATCTCCTTCAACTCCTGCTCCACCCACTCTTTTGGACTCTAAGATTCTTAAAGAACTTCTATCAAAGGTTTTCGGTATGGATGAAAAATTTGAATCCCTTCAGGATCTTCTCCTCTCAAGTCACTGCAAGTTTGAATCTGTGGAAAAAATTTGGGCTACCTCCAAGGAAACCAGTGCTGACGTTGCTAAGATTCGCCTGAAGCTAGAATAAGTTAATAAGGAATCTGCGTAAATTGCTTAGAAGATTCAAACCAGTTCAGATAAACTTTCAGCTTCTCTGACCTCTCTATTCAAAAACCTGAAAACTGCTACTGTGAACACCCTGACATATTTTCTTAGGCATCGTGGTTAACTAGTTGTCTTCTATTTTTTTACTTTACTATTGCTAAGGGCCTAATGCCCAAACTCTGGTTATTATCTTTTTTGGCTTGTTATTCTGTTATGTGTTGCTATGCTATTAATATGTTTCTTTTTTGCTAGTGTCAAAGGGAAAAAATATTATGTAGTATATAGTTATGTATTTTTGTATTTTGTGTGTGTTTTTGTTCTCCTCTTGTTGTCCTTCATGTGTGGCAAGTCAACTAGCAGGTATCAACCCAGGGGAGCATATAGTGTAGTGTCAAGTCAACTACCAGACAACTATTCAGGGGGAGTACTCCAAGTAGTCGACTACTTTCAAGGAAGATGATTACATAATCAATTATTGTTATCATCATTTGTTTTGAATGACTACTGTTTTGTGAAAATTACAAAAAGGAAATGAAAGCATTCTGAGGAGAAAAACGACCAATCATCCTTGGCGAAATGGCAAGAAAATCAGGCAAAAAGGAAACTAAGATGTGGGAATCAATCAAAGAAGCTCCTTTGGTGAAACCAAATCTGGCGAGTCACTCAAGGAAAATCAAAGAAGAAAAAGAAAAAGATCTCATCTAGAGAGATCTACGCAAAGATTATGAAGACACAAGATCAATCAAGAAAGAAAGAATCTTATCACAAATCAATGAAGACTCAAGATTAGTCAAGGAAGAAAAGGAAAAGATCTCATCAACAATCAAAGTCAATCAAGAGGGATCTGCAAGCAAAGAAGAATCAGGAAGATTGTCTTTCCTTGGCCTTACCTTTATTTTTGGAAAGATGATTCATTACTGTCTCAATCCAAAGATCAAATCTTTTGGGACACCATCTCTTTAATAAAAGGAGACATCCAAATATCTCATGAAGCATACAAGTCTACTGCATTCAAGCCATTCTTCAATACTCTTCATTTTTAAAAAATTATTGTAATTCTAATGTTTTATTGTGGAAAAAAAGGAGAGAGAAAAGAAGAAAAAATTAAAAGAGAGGACTGTATCCAAAGAAAAAGAAAAAGAAAAATAAAAACCAAAAAAATTGATCTGAAGAGCCTTTCTTTTTGTTTAATAATATTGAATAAGCGTGAATTTGTATGTATTGCATTTTAGCTTATTATTTTACCAAATTATTAGTGAAGTGATGAAGAATATGAAAATAATAAATTTAAGGAGGGGGTGGGGGGTCATTTGTAAAGATAAGTCCAAAGACAAGTGAATTAGATTAGATGAAGTTTATTTTTTTTTGGGTTGTTGTTGCTGCTGCTAAGTCAGAGTAACAGAATAAAACGAAGCAAATAAGATCTTTTTGTTAGCAAAGAATAAGAAAGCAAAGTATTAAAAAGCAAGAAGTAAGGAAAACTGCATATTCAACTCTTAAACAAAGATTGTGTGTTATTATAATTTATAAGTGAAAAGGATGCGATGTTCTCTTGTGCAATACAAAGATTAACTTATAGCATGATAACCTTTCTGAATAGCATCAAGACTTATATCTTAAACGTCATTCTAAAGACATTCAATATTTTCTTTGAATATTTTTCTTAATATGCGTGAATTATTTCACAAATTAAGTTAAAATGGAGTGAAAGTTCTATTAAATAAAAAAACTTTGACGTTATGAGGTCCATTTTTCTAATTACAAAATACTTTTTCCATTGTTTTTTAGTTGTTACGTTGTATTTTTTAATTGTCAATGGTTAATTTCTAAAGTTAAGTTAAATTATATTTAAATATTTAAAAATTAAACAAAAGTACTATATTTTTTATATCACTATGATAAAAAATATATATCGTAAAATATTAATCAAAATTTATATTGTCCGACTCTAAAAAAAGTTAACTACAAAGGAACTACGAAAGTAACTACGGAAGTAGTAAAATACACCATTTGGGGTTCACAAAACCCCACCTATGGATGTCCCTTTGTTGAAAAAAAAATATCTAAAACTAACATCCTGAGATTGGGGTTTTTGTGATTTTATATTTGTTGAAAAAATAAAGCTTGGAAGGTGAAATCTATTTTTATAATTTTTTTTATTGGTGTTTTTAAATTTTGATGCTAGAAGGATCGACCTACTAAAGTCAGTTTTATCAAGAAAAAAAATTCCCTTCCCCTACCCCCAATTTTTTTTTTTAAAAAAGCCAAATGACTATTTTAGATTAATTTAAAAAATAAAACATGTAGATAAACTTTGATTAACATGTTGTTATTGTCTTTTTTTTCCTGAACAATTTCTTCAGATTATAATTTAACTATGTAATGCAAATTTGATTTATTTGTCACATGTACATCAAAGTTGATGACTTGGTGAAAGAAAAATCAGCAGTGGAGAGACCCCAGAGTGCAGTCCAGTATTACTCATTCTGGGGGCGGATCTGGCACAAATGGTTTGAAATAAGCACATATCTGTGTATTTTTATTTATTACTATTTTATTTTTTAGATGTTAAATTATATGAATTTTGATTAATATTTTAAGATATATTTTTATCATATTAATATAAGAAGGATTGCAACTTATATAATTTTTCGTATAATTTTCAACTATCTAAATTTTAGATTTCAAATATTAAATTTAGCTACTTCAATTTAATTTTGAAATTTAGTCAAGTTAACCTCAAAAAATAAAATAATAATAAATAAAAGTGAACAGAGGAAGTATTATTTTAAAAGAATCTTTAAATGTATAAGAATATACTCCCTCTGTCCCATATTAAATATTTGTGTCATATTATATGAACACTTACTAAATTAGGATAAACTTAATTATTTTTTTCTCATTTTACCCCACCATTAGTATAGTATTTGAAAATTTCAGCAGGCTGATTAATTAATTTCACATTTAAAGAGTAAACTATTCCTATATTTTATGTATATTTTTTCTAACTTAGTTTAATGTACCTTGATATAAATAAAGAATAAAATGATAAAATTTACTAGTGCATTAATAATTTCTTAATCACTGTGTAAAATGAAAAATGCCCATATAATATATATGTGATTGAGGTAGTATAGCTCTAAATCTAGTTTATTGATCCAATTAGCATATATTAATTTGAAAATGTCATAAAAAAATTTATTGTAGAATTATTATTTTTTTTTGAAAAAATTGTTTTAGGTGAGGTTTGAATTGAAGTTAAAAATGTGTTTGATTGTAATTTTTAACATATAATTTCACTTTATATTTTGAAAGACATGATATATAAGTTCTAAGAACTATCAAGAATATCCAACCAATCATATCAAAACAAACATATTTGCAAATTCTAAATTATGCAAACCTTTGTTGATCATGTCCATTATTATTATAACAAATCATAATTCCCAAACACAAGTAAGTTTGACACAAACTTATTCCTTTTTATAATAAATTCGATAATATAATAAAATTTGTTAATAACACAATCACTAGCTACTACAATTAATTACAAAAACCCACCGGTGCAAACGAAAAACGACGATAGCAGCAACAAAAGTTTGAGAGATTTTTTTATATATATATAATTCAAAAGTTTGTAGTAAAGTTTAAAATAGGTCAATAATTATTTTTTGAGCCAAAAAAAAGTCTGAAATAGTTTCTAAAATTTAATACTATCTTTATCTCATTTATGTGACATTATTTGACTTAGCACAATGTTTAAGAAAAAAGGAAAGACTTTTAAAACTTGTGGTCTAAAATCATTTTAGATATTTGTGTGGTTTAGAATCATTTCATTATGAGTAAAACGAGAATTTTAGAGGTAAATTATTTCCAATTAAAGTAATGTGACATTCTTTTTGAAACATATAAAAAAGAAAAATATGCCACATAAAATGGGACAAAAAGAATATGTATTTTGATTTCTAAAATCTCCCAATAAATTAGATAAATTTTATAACTATAATTATTCTTTTAATGAAAAAAATATTTTTAAAATTTATAATCAAACAAAGAGTTTTTAAGATCATGAAAGGTACCTCTCCACTGATTCACACTCACTCAATTAGGAGAGAACAAAAAAAAAAAAAAGGT
Organism: Solanum virginianum; assembly: GCA_000787875.1. Taxonomy (NCBI): domain Eukaryota; kingdom Viridiplantae; phylum Streptophyta; class Magnoliopsida; order Solanales; family Solanaceae; genus Solanum; species Solanum virginianum. The sequence continues at coordinate 94,904 of DF358204.1, forward strand.
GACCAAATACTTCCAAATGAAAATAATCCCCAAAAATGGATATATGAGACAAATTTAGATGGGTTAAGAGTGTCAATAAATATTCCTTTCACCAACAGGAAATTTCTCCAAATTGCTTGCATTTCATAGCCAAGGGAGAGTAGCTAGTTATAAGTGATCAAAACATGGCCAAGCAAGAGGTAGATGTTCAAGAAAATGTGGAGAAAGAGGAAGATGAGACAATTGAAGTCAAAAAAAGGAAGCTTGGAGGAATGAAAACAATGCCCTTTATACTAGGTAAGGTGGACTCTCTCACTTTCATCTTCTTGAAAATATGGAGGGAAGGTGAAAATTTGGGCGACTTTATGCATGCTTGTCGTAGGCCTCTAAATTTGAAAGATTTTATTTTTTAGGAATGATACAATTATTATAAGTATTTTTGAAGATAAATTAAAGTTGTATAGTTCGATTTAACTTTTAGTTTCATATTCAAAGTTTTTTTTAAGTAAACTTTAAGCTCTATATAAAATTGATCAGATAAACAAATTTTAAAAAGCGAGAATACTATTTATAGAAAAAAAGTTGCATCTCAAAATAATTTGTATGAAATATATTAATAATTTTATATTTTAATAAATTCAAAATAATATATTTTCAGTAAGCTTTTCAATCTTATTTTTAGCTCTTTGAAACTTCTATTTAGATAGCTAGCTACTTTGTTGTACATGTGATTGTGCTTCTTGAGATGAATAAAGTTTTCGAGTGTGTGTTTGATATTTTCCTAGAAAATGTTTCACCGAAAACTAAATAGATGTTATAATTTATTTGATAAATTAATAAAACGTTCATTTATTTTAAATAGGAAGGAATACAATAACTAAGGTAGTGTCTCTTTTTCTGTTTCTTTTCCCTTATTATCCATTGCGATTGGGTATAAGGATAAGATAGAAGAAGAGGGGGATGGAAAAGTTACTTATTTAAAAAAGGGAAAATATTTATAAATGTTCTTATCTTATATATTATATATTTGCTATTTTTTCAATGAAAAAGAATTGCTAAAATATAAATGCGCTCACACGAAAAAAGTTACTAAATAATTTGATTCCAGATTGCATTTATATAACATTTAATACTTCAAATAAGCTTATAGAGTGACTACAAAATCAACTTGACTTTAAGTTTATTTGAATGGACTTATCGTAAATCATAATTCTAACTTATGACTTTTTTTTGAATAGATTTATTTTTAGATACTTTTAATTTTTAAACACTTTTATCTTAGGCTTAAAAAGTTTTAAAAAATCAAAATCATAAGGAGATAGTCTATCTACTTTTGACTTTTAATTTACTTAAACAGAACTTATCCAAATACTTTCATATTTTTATTTTTTTAGCTTAAAAATAAGTGGTTAAAATTATTTTTTATTTTATCGCTATTTTAACTTTTTTTTTAAAAAAAAAGTGAATCCAAATAAGCATTATTTTAAAACATAAGTAGATTGATATTAAAACTCCATCCATTTTTTGATTTATTTCATCTATTTTATGATCGAAACAGAGGAGATATGGTGATATAGTGTGCTACCAATGAATAATTAACAATTGTTATTGTTGTTAAACAGCAAATGAAGTGTGTGACAGATTTGTGGGTGCTGGATTTCACAGCAACTTGATAACATACCTAACACAAGTGCTAAATGTGCCTCTAATAAAGGCATCCAACACCTTAGCCAACTTTAGTGGCGTTTCAAATTTCACTCCACTTATTGGTGCTCTTGTTGCTGACTCATTTGCTGGACGATTTTGGACTATTATTGTTGCCTCCATTGTTTATGAGATGGTATCACTCTCTTTTCACTCTCTCAAATAGTAACCATTATAATAGAGTATAAATATTCATATTACTTGTCGATTCACATATTTTTTTATCCGTATTAAATATGAATATATTCATTTTTAGCAACTCATATCTGATTTGACACGTCCTATTTTCACTTGTAGATACATGGATATAAATATACCTTTATGCTCTTTTAGTCGGTGCCGACTCAATAGTAGTAAAAGAAAAAGGCATGAACCCTCATTTTTTTAACCAAAAAAGGGGTTTTGAACTATATGAAATAGATCATTTATATCCTTTATATTTTGGAATAAAAAAATACCCCCATTATTATGTGGCAAGCCACGTAATACTCATTCAGCCACCTAAGCTTGCCAACTAGGATACTCACTAAATTTTAATTCAATTTTACAATTTAAATCCTAACCCATTTTATAAACCCAACCTATTAAAATCAATGGAACCATCTCAGTGCTCATTAAATAATCAAACGCTTCTCCTAATTCCTACATATGATTATTACTCCCTCTGATCTCTTTTATATGTTATTTTTTGTGACGACACTTGCATTAAGGAAAAAATAATTTTATTATTTTGCCCTTATTTAATGTTCATTAATCGTTTTTTTAGTTTTTCTAGTTAGTCATATGCTCCCTCTGTTTTATATTAAATGAATTGTTGGCTCATTTCACACATATTAAGAAAAAGAAATAAAGATAAAATTTAATCATGTTTTTCATTTTTACCCTTTTCAAACTCCACACACTTATTTAATGCATCATTTATTTCTCATACAAAACTCAACCATAGAAGCTTAATTAATGAAAGGCATAATTGAAAAAAATTTCCAACACATCTCTTGAAAAGTGAACAATTCACATATTTTGAAACATATAAAATTCCCTAACAATTAACTTAATATGAAACCGAGGGAGTACATCTTTTCAAAACTCATTAACTATCAAGGGTAAATACCGAAAAATCGAACCGAACCAAACCAAACAAATTTGGTTTTTCAGTTCGGTGTCGGGGTGGGAGGGGGGCAAAATTTTTTTTTGTTTAATTTTTTATTAAGGCGGGCATAAATACCGGAAAATCAAAAAATCGAACCAAAACTAATTCGATTTTTCGGTTCGGTATCGATGGGGGGAGGGGGCAAAAAAATTTAACCTCTTTTTATTTTTTATTGGGGTGAGCATAAATACCGGAAAATTGAAAAATCGAACCAAACCAAACTAATTCGATTTTCGTTCGCTGTAGGTGTTCTTTTTTCAAAAGTTCAGTTCTTCGATTCGGTGTAGGGGTTTCAAAACTTTGGTACACTGAAAAATTGAACTTTTATTAAAAAACTAATTTTTTTCAAAAAAAATTATTTGGGAGTAGAGTTGGGGTGATTGAGATTGAACATTAACAATCCAACTTTGATTTAATCTTTTTTGGCTTCAAGAGAATAAAGTGGATTGGAACTATTCTTATCCAAACCATATTTGACCAAATTCATATTTACCCATATTTTATATGGATGGATTGTGATCTAATCCATATTCAATCCATCTAAATCCAATCCAGTCCATCCATTTGCTATGAACTTCGTCGTATATCATGCTAAATTGGTCGTAGCTAACAAAATTTTAGATAATCCGTAGCTAAATAGTATTAGCTATAAATTTTGCTATTTACTTACAAAATTTGTCATCTAGAGCTAAGTTGCTCGCACTCTCCAAAAATGTTGCCACACCCGTGTCGAATCCTTCAAAAATACACTATGTTGGAGGATCCGACACACACCCATGATATATTTTAAAGAGTCCGAGCAACATAGATCCTAGAGTCCTGATTTTTTTAGTAGTGGTGGAAATTTTACTATTTATGACATTACAAATTCTGTTTAGCGATAAATTTGCTTTTCATTATTAGTTGTTTTTCTTTTTTCCATGCATATATTTGCTATGACAATCTAAATTAGCTTATAGCTAACATAATTTTTATATGTATATAATCTTACTGTTTATAACATGATATAAAGGGATTGGTGAGCATAACTATCTCAGCAACGATGCCACAACTCCGTCCGCCACCATGTCCAACTCAGGAGAACTGCAAAGAAGCTTCAAATTCGCAGCTTTGGGCGCTCTACATCTGCCTCCTCTTGACATCTATTGGTACAGGAGGCCTTAGACCTTGTTTAGTAACCTTTGCTGCTGACCAGTTGGACATGAGTAAATCTAAAGTGGAATCGCGAAAATGGAACTTTTACAATTTGTTCTATTTCTGCGTGACAATGTCTACGTTAACTGCATTAACTGTTGTCGTTTATATCCAAGATAACGTAAGTTGGGGATGGGGTCTTGGTCTTCTAACAATTGCCATGGCATTGTCTGTTGTCGCATTTGTTGTTGGATCCCCATTTTACAGAAAAGTAGAACCAGGAGGAAGTCCATTTGTCAGATTGACACAGGTCATTGTTGCCGCAGTGAGGAAGAGAAAAGTTACTGTTCCAGACGATGATCGTTTGTTATATGAGAACAGAGAGCTCGATTCTGCTATCTCACACAATGGAAGGCTTTTACACACTAATCAGTTCAAGTAGGTGATTTATTTCAAGTAACATTTGTTATGGTATGACATATAATAGCTAAAAGAAATGGACCGATAAGTTACCTTGCAAAAAGAATGAATCCGTGTAGATGCTAGAGAGCCAAAATTAACAAATTATGCTGTTTTAGCAGTAGACTTATTCATTTTGGTGCACAACTTCTACAAACTTGTTATTGTTAAGTTGATTTCTCCAATGGTCACTCACTCGACTAATAGTTATTATTCAGAAAGTCACTTTCTTTGCTGAAGAAAGAAAATTGGAATCAAGAAGAAATATGACTTTTTGAAATAATAACTAATAGTTGAGTGACTATATGAGAATTCGACACTGTTATTCCTATACTAATTAAGCCAATTGGTTAAGGTGCATCGATCAAGCAGCTGTAGTAACTGACAATGACATGAAAGAGTCGCGCCAGCCAAATTTATGGAGGCTAGCTACTGTTCATAGAGTGGAAGAGCTGAAGTGCATCCTAAGGATGCTGCCAATTTGGTCTGCAGGGATATTACATTTTGCTTCACATTCACATGTCGGCAGCTTTACGATCCAACAGGCGCGAAGTATGGATCGTCATTTGTCCCACAGCTTCCAAATACCTCCCGCCAGCATGTCTATTTTCAGCGTCCTAACGGTGCTAGTTGGCCTTGTACTGTATGAACGCTTCTTTGTTCCTTTTGCTCGTCGATTCACAGGAAACAAATCAGGCGTTACATGCTTACAGAGAATGGGAATAGGTTTTGCAATTAATATTCTTGCTACTGCAACTTCAGCACTTGCTGAGATTAAGCGTAAAAAAGCAGCTGCAGATTATAACTTACTGGATCAGCCAATGACTCATGTCATTCCAATAAGCGTCTTCTGGTTGGTTCCGCAATATTGCCTTCATGGAATAGCTGAAGTTTTCATGAGTGTTGGACACCTTGAATTTCTCATTGAGCAATTCCCTGAAAGCATGAGAAGCACTGGAGCTGCACTTAACTCATTAGCTTCGTCGTTTGGAAATTACTTAGGTACACTTATCGTAACTCTAGTTCATGGGTATACTGGAAAAGAAAGGAATTGGCTACCAGATAGGAACCTCAACAAGGGAAGACTTGAAAACTTTTACTGGCTTATGGCTGGAGTACAAGTAGTAAATTTTGTATACTATCTTATATGTGCATCATTATATAGATACAAACCCTTGGAAGAGTTTACTGAAGGATACAAGGGAAAAGATGTTGAATTAGCTGATGATGCAACTTTGTTAAACAATTCTAGAGGTGATGGACAAACAGATAGAGCAAGAAATGGAAAGAACTAATATTTGCTTAGTTAAATTATTAGAAATTTAGTTGTCACAAGTTGATACTATTGAATGTACCAAAGGAAGGTTGAAACTATCGAGGAAAATGACATAAGATTTGAAGCAACCATAGTTAAATGTTATTTCGATTCTATTAATTTTGATTTTATGAGATACAAACATGTCATAATCCTATATCTCACTTGATACATATATCAATATGAAATATGTTGATGTACATTTTTATTTGATAAATGTATCATGTGTAGCAAATTTTATAGATATTACGTCTAAATATAAGCAAAAATCCATTAATTTGCTCAGTTTATGAGAGAGGTTACCTCTAATAGTGTCACAACCCAGTTCCGATAATGATGACGCTTGTTAGATTTCGCGTACAGGCAAGCAAATTACCCAACCCCAGGTACCTATCCTAGCTCTCTAATCATATCCATAACTGAAACAATGATATAAATAACCACAACCTACCCAGAACCTGGAATCAGTCAACTGTACAGAGCCACAATAGAAACAAGTATATATCCATAAATATAAAAATAACCATAATAATATACAAAACCAGGAGTGCTCTTACAAATACATGACACTACTGTACAAGGCTAATGTCCGAAAACAAAAGACATCTATCAAAAGGAAGGAGACTATGAAGTATCTGAAGCTGCTAGTGCTCACCAATAGTCTCTTGAGCACTCCTAAAATCCCCCGAAACTCAATGCCCACGACTAGAACCTGGACCTACACAATGGAAAGATGCAGAAAGTAAGGGTAAGTATGAGAAAAGGCACCCAATAGGCATCATCGGCCAACTGAGTGAAATAAAATACATAAAAAAGCTCAAATGTAGATAATTGCAGTAAATCTAGTAAATCAACCCCAGATCAAAGAATGGGCATCCTTGAAAAATCCTTGAAACCCCAACTGAACCAAAATGACATATTGTATGCGGGTGCAAGGCCCAAGTATCTACGCATGTATGCCACTCGGTCCCTATAAACCCAAAAGGTACATTCGTGCACAATTTGACTAACAGAACATCACTGAGCCCAACAGAATCAACATCGAGGCCAACTCTCACTATCACATGAACAAGGGTTGATCTCTACGTGGGTGTAAATCCCTAGTATCTATGCTTGAACACCCCTTAGCCCCCATAAGACTAGATGGTATCCATGCACAATCGAGGTTTGTATAGGTATGTGGATCCACGGGTAATCAATCGAGCTTTTGTCCCGAAGAATCATATGTCAATCAGATCTCTGACTTTGTGTCAGAACATGACACCCGATCCAGATATTTACATGCATAATAGTGGGACGTATCCCTCGCGGGAGAAAGAATCCCCCTAGCATAATCAATTGCGTCTCAACTCAAAATATCAATTATAGGTGTAGCACCCAAAATGTAGTCATTGGGGTTCCAAACCCAAATCTCACCAGGCGCTCGGACCTCAGAATCGACATTTGTCACTCAGCATCACAGTCGTGGCCATCGTGATTTGGATTGCAGGGAGCATCACCCAGGACTCGAACTCTCGGACGTGGCCACTGGATCTTAGAGCACAGGGAGTGTCATCTAAGACTTGAGATATCAAAACAACTACTCACTCAACCAGTTTATCCAGATCCGAATTCCAAATACATATCGT
>DF358203.1:11732-24503 GCA_000787875.1 Solanum virginianum
AAAACATTGGCTATTCCCAACTAAGCAAGAAATCATGGATTACAACAACAGGACGAGCATCCCTAACGAAAATAGTGTCATCGCCGGGACAAGAGTTAACATACCTTTCCGTTGTGATTGCTTGGAGGATGTCGGTTTCTTAGGACATCTTTTTCAGTACGAGGTTAAATCAGGGGATACTTATGGTGGAGTTGTGTCGAATTACTCAGATTTGACGAGTGTGGATATGTTGAGGAGGTTTAATAGGAGATACAATGATAATAACATACCGAGTGGTGTGAATTTGAGTGTTGTGGTGAATTGTTCTTGTGGGGATCCTGCTGTTTCGGAAGATTATGGGCTTTTTCTGACGTATCCGTTGAGGCGGGAGGAGGATTTGGCGTATGTGGAGTCGGGAAAGAATGTGAGTACTGAGTTAATTCGAAGGTATAATCCAGGGATGGATGCTAAATTGAGGGCCGGACAGGGGATCATTTATATACCGGCAAAAGGTTGGTTTTATTATATCTTTCTTTTATTTTCTATAGGATATTAGGCGCTATTGTTATGAATTATGATAGTCAATAAGATTGGATGTTGTACTCAATTGTTTTTAGAGGCGTTGTAGAGTTCGGGGAAAATTCTTAATTAGTCCCTAATCTTTAAGCATAGACACTCAAATGTCTTATGGCTAAATATTTTAAACTACTCTAAAAATCAAAGAAAAATAACAATGGCTACAACAACACATCCAATGAAATCCCACAAAATGGATTCTGAGGAGGATAAAGTGTAGCAGACCTTGTCGCTACCTCACAAGAGAAGCTATTTTCAAAAGATCCTCCGCTCAGATGTATCTGCCCTAAGTAAAAGAAGAAAATAATGAACATAGAATAATGGCTAAAATGAAGAGTAATGTCAATTATATGAAAAGGCAATAAAAATCGAAGAGCAATAACAATACAACCATAAGAGCACCACTAATCATATGACAAACCTAAAATGGCACAAGGCAAGACAACATCATGTCCTTACTAACCTTCTACCCTAATACGGGACCTTCATTCCTTTCTGTCTAAGGTCATATCCTTTGTGATCGATAGATATGAAGCTGCTCCATGTCATGTCTAATCGACTCACCCCAATATGTTTTCAATCTATTGCTACCCTTCCATATAAACCCTAAAATCCAACCTCTCGCACCTCTTAATTGGGGCATCGACACACCTTCCCTACGCATGCCCAAAGCCATTTCAATCTCACTTCTCTCATCTTGCTTACCATAGAGGCCACTCTCACCTTCTCTTGAATAATCTCATTCCTAATCTTATTACTCCTAGAATATCCGCACATTCATCTTAATATCCTCATCTTCGCAATATGCATCTTCTGAACATTTGTGTTTTTGACTGGCCAACAATACACCTTATATAAGAAAGACAGTCTAACTACGATTGTGTAGAACTTGTCTGTAAGTTTAGGTTGTACCTTCTTATTACACAATACTTCAGAGGCAAGCCTCTATTTCATCCATGCTTCCCCAATGCGATGTGTGACATTATCGTCGATATTCCCACTACTTTGAATGACGATCCCAAGATATTTAAAGCTCTCTTTCTTAGGAAAAGGTTGAGTAGCATGCCTTACTTTCATGTTCGTATAATCTATCGTAATACTAAATTCGCACTCCAAGTATTCTGTTTTGGTCTTGCTCAATTTGAATTCTAGATTCTGAATCCACTTCAACCTCCAACCTATCATCAACTATGTTCCGTGTCTCATCAATCAATATCATGTCATTCATAAATAACATACACCATGGAATTTCCTCCTAAATAGATAATGTCAGCTTGTCCATTCCCGCGGCAAAAAAAAAAAAAAGACTCAACACAAATCCTTGATGTAGTCCCAACTCAATAGGAAAATGCTTGGATTCTCCTCCCACTGTTTTAACTCGAGTCTTGGCCCTGTCATGCATATTCTTTATCGCCTTATTATACACCATCAAGAAACCTAATATCCTGCCAATCAGTATCAAACGAAAATCTGGGAAGATTATATTGTTCTTCCTTTCACCTTGTTTAGAGCAGATGGCAGCAAATATTATATGGATGTTCAAGCAAGTACTTTCTTCTTCCTTTTTCATGCTTTTCGAGTTCCTTTATTTTATTTTATTTCTTCTCTTTGGTTGTGAAAAGATTTCTTATTGAGTTACGGAAAAATGGATGTTCTCTGAATTGAGTATTTCTTTTAATTGTCTGGCTTGAGAATTTTCAAACACAATACATCTTTCACTTGTTTTAATTATAATTTTTACGTAGTTTTTTCTTCTCTGTTTCGGTGATTTATTCCTTTTAAAAGTACAATTATTTTAATTTATAAAATTTAACGATTCATGGGGCTTATGTCCCGCTCCGGAACAAGTACAATGTCCATGCCTTTTAAAACATTGGCTATACCACCTTTGATAAAGTGATAGTATAAACTACCTTCTATTATGCTCTATGTTCAAATCCTTTTCACGAATTTTAATATGATTTTATTGGATTTCCTAATATAAGTCTAATACTTTTTATTTTTTAAAAAAAGAAGATTGGAGTTGTTGCACACAAGCTATCTTTGTCTACAATTAGATTTTTGAGCAAGTACCATACTCTTTTTCTTGTATGTTTCTTGTCAATAGTTCTTTGGTTCTTTCGAAGCCATAGCTATACTATTTAACTATGGCATTTGAAATGTTTGTGAAGAATCCATTCTAATTGCTACAATTATATATATATATATATATAATTCTATTGGATTAATAAAATTCTTATCATTTTGAGTAGCTTTTGCATTTTTTGGTCACTTAGTAACTCCAAGTCAATTAAAAGTGAAAAACGCTTAACATTTTATCAACTTGCTTTTGTCATAAAATACATATGCTTGTTAGTTATTTCAATTTCATGAGCTTCTTTGAACCATGATAGGAAAGAGCTAATCAAATTTAGAAAAACTCAAATTGAGTATATATGATAATCAAGCTTAAATTAACAACTTTTACCACATTCAGATAGTATTAACTTTACAATTTAGTAGTATTTACTTTGCCCTATCGAAAAATAGAATTGAAATTTTTTAATTTTTTTCTTTTAATTTACGAAAAAATTCAAAACACAAAAATTATAAATTACATAACTTTCAAGGTAAATTTGAGCATAAATCGCCTCCATTATTGTTAAAGACTATAATAGAGTACACTAATAAAGATTGAGATTATGTATCTACTGATACCATCTTTTGCATAATAGAAGTTCACACAATTCAAGTAATAGAAATTTTTGCTCACATGAAATTTCAAATATAAACAAAAAGTCAAAAACTATATTAGTACCACTTGGTTGAATTTGAGTTTGGTCAAACTGGAAGCACCAAGGGCTTCGATTCAAACTTGTGTAGATCTAACGGTTGAGAATTGCCACCATTAAAAAGGCCGCCATAGAAGACTGTTTTCTGAAAATCAGAAGAAAATTTCACAAGCTGTCAGAACACGGCTTTCATTAACTCCCTGACAAGTGCGCTGACGACACAATTCTTTCATTGTTTTTACCAAAGTATTAAAAACCAAAAATCCAACATAATTATGAACCACAAGAACAAGTCAACGCTTCCTCCAAAACCCAGCTAAAAGTTTCCCAGAAAAATTCGTTCTTGTATCAGTTTCCTAATACCCATTTGAGAATTTCCCAGAAAAATACCTTCTTGCCACATACCCATTTCAGAATTTGCCAGAAAAAATAGTTCTTTTATCAATTTCCTGCATACCCATTTCAGAATTTTGCAGAAAAATACGTTCTTGTATCCATTTCCCACATACCCATTTCAGAAATTTTGATATTTTCTTCATGAAACATGTTTGAATCCAGGCCAAGAAGTGTGTTGAACTTAGGGGTATTCCTTATACTAGTTTACTTATCCACTGTTCCATTACCAGTTAGTTCCCAATGCAATAAAGGTTGCGATTTAGCTTTAGCTTCTTTCTACGTTCGGCGAGGTTCAGATCTCACTTTAATCTCTGAGATGTTCTCCACCAGTATACCAGAAATCATGTCTTACAACAGTAGAGACACCATCCCTAATCAAGACAATGTCATAGCTGAAACAAGAATTAACATACCATTCCGTTGTGATTGCTTGAAGGACGGGGAGGTATTGGCCCATGGTTTCCCTTACAAGGTTAAGTCCGGCGACACTTATGGTCTCATCGCGAGCAACTACTCCGATTTGACGACTGCACAGTGGTTGATGAAGTTTAATACCTATCCGGAGAATAATATCCCCAATAATGTGAATTTGAGTGTTGTAGTGAATTGTTCTTGTGGGAATAGTGATGTTTCTAAAGATTATGGGTTGTTTATAACGTACCCTGTGCGGCCGGAGGATAACTTGACGTCTGTGGCGTCAGCGGCTAATGTGAGTCAAGACATAATTCGAAGGTATAATCCTGATGCGGAATCAAAATTAGATATAGGCGAAGGAATCATCTATATACCGGGAAGAGGTTGGTGTTCATGGTCTTGATGTGTTTGTTTTATTTCCTGTTTCAAGTTTTATGATTCTGCTTTTGAACTTCAATGGATTGTTTGGTAGCTCGTTAGAGTTTTGTAGGTATTAGTTATGAGTGAATCTAGGTATGAATCTACTAAACATAGTATAAGTTATACAAAAACTACTATACAAATAACTTGTCTATTATCCAACTACCAAACGACCCCTGAGGTTATAGTCCTAGTACTTCTTTTTTGGTTCATGTTTTAGTCTTGTGGCAAAACGGGGAAAATGCTTTCTTTTTTTATGATAAGGGAACCACAGCCGCTCGTGCGTAATAGCTCACAAATCGCACAGGAGAGTAAACTGTACTAGGCAAGTCCTATGTGACAAGCTTGGCCCAGAAGGCCAATCCCCCGTTGTCGCAGGCAAGGATGGAAATGCTCTTTTAAAGAAGGAAGTAGGAACTTTGTTAAAAATGAAAGGAAGGAAGTAGGGACTAATATAGGAAGTAACATGTTTTGTTTTAAGGGTGACATTGGATTGAAGTTTATTGTTTATTATAAGCTGGAGTTTGTTGTTTGAATAGATAGAATAAATGAGATTGAGGGTTGAAACCTCAAGGATGGTTTTTGATGTGTCTAATGCGTAACAGAAACTTGAAGCAGGGATATAGCACAAAGCATGGAACACTAATGCAAAATTTATAAATGATTCCTGTTTCATTTCTTTCTTTTTGGCGTGATGCACAGTGTAGCACTGGACCAATTGAAATTCAGCACTGTCATCTATCTTTGTTCTAAAGTTGTTTGGACATTGGACTAAAGAGGTTCGAAGTACATGATCAACTCTAGTAGTGCTGAACTGCTCATATATGGAAAATGCGACAGTTTTCAAGCATAATAATCTTGTGTAAAATTCCTATGATTTGGAAAATGCTTTTGATTCGCAAAATTCTAGCTATACCAGCTGAGTTTATCGCTGGCCTCTGTAATGGCAATGCAACTACTCTAGCCAGTATTCACAAATAGAAGAAGCACAACCGAATGGCTGTTTTCTGTTGCTTGGCTTCTTTGAGCTCTTCAATCTACACCCTGGGATCATTAACTGCAGATATATCCCACATGGAATGCAAACGTGAAAGATTAAGAGTTACGTTTACCCTCAAAGAGAATTAGATGAAATAAATGTAGAATAATCTAATAAAAAAAGAATGATCTTTAATTTTCAGTGATAGTAAAATATCTAGAGGTATATGCTCTCGGAAGCACAAACAAGGCCTTTCAAGTATTTTTCAATATCACTCTGTTGTCTGAAGATAAACAGTAAGTACCGAACAAGAAGAATACTTAAAGAGCAGAGTTATGATTTTAAGGATCTTTGCTGTCCATAATGGCTCACAACAGCTTCAGAATGAAAGCTAAAAATCTTATTATTGGTAAAAAAAAAAAGAAAGAAAAAGAAATAAGGACTTGGAGGATTCAATTTGTTCTTGGTTCTGCGGGGAGAAGGAGTACAGTGTGGGCATGTTGCCTGTTAGTCTTCCCTAGAGCAAACTCAAAATGATATACAACAGCTGCCAGGATATTGTTGTGTTCTAAAGTGAATGAGTTTATGGAATTAAAACTACCTGACTCAAATCTGTGTCTTGTACAAATGCATTTCTGCTAAGACACTGCTAATAGAACAGTTTGCGATGACGCTGTACTGTAATTTGTGCTGGGAAGAAGTCATAGCTTGATAGTTGAGGAATGTCCTAAAAGAGCTTGCTTGTGACTTTGATACTCTCTACACCATATTTTATTTAATCTTCCCTCTTTTTAATCCATTCCAATTCCTTGACCTGTATCTTCAATGCTAAATTTCTCGGTACCAGAAGTTCAAATTAAAAGAGACTGATACACTTCAGATTACTTTTAGCTTTGATGCAACATCTTTTTGACAAAGTCTTCTAATCACACATTTTACTTATTAATGAATTAATATCTGTACAGCTGACCAGCTTAAATATATGATGCTTTTGATGTTCCCTTTATCAATATCTGCATAGTCTAAGTTTGCCAACTAAAATGGGAGAGTGGTAACACCTTTAGTAAAAATACTTTGTCTGTTTTAGTGCTTGTTCCTAGTATGGATTTTTATTTTTCATGTGTTCTTAATGTATGAACAGTGTGTCTGAACCATCATTTCTTTCATTATGCAGATAAAAGTGGGAACTTTCCGCCACTGCCAACGAGGTAGCTCACTAATATTTGATGTTAAAATCTGATTGTCTTGTTCTCTATTGATCTTCCATTCACTAGAACATTACTGATATTTATCATTATTATTGTTTCTCCCTTTTAATTTGCAGCACAGGTAGTTTGGATCTTTCCTCATCTTCAGTGTTGGCTTATTTGTTATCTGTTTTCAGACCATTCATGATGATAAAGGAAGTCCTTTATGCTACCTACACTTATCATTGCATACTTCTTAATAATCAGGTTTGTCTGGTGGCGCTAAAGCTGGGATAGCTATAGGTGTAATAGTAGTAGTGTTGCTGTTGGCTGGTTTGGTTTATGTAGGGTGTTATAGGACCAAAGCACAAAAGGTTTCGCTGCTCGCATCTGAAGACCATTTCCGTCAGTCTGGTCATGGTAGGTGTTGATCACTGTTCTTTAGTTCTTATAAGTTATAACATTCATTTATTTGACATACAACACTTTTTAAGGTGCTTATACTTAGATCACCGTAAGGCTGAAAATGCAATTTAAAGTTAGCTGGTTTCTTTGTTGGAATATTTCCTTTAGTTATGGTGCCACCTTTTAGCAAGTATCGGAATAGTAGAAAACAATGTTTGTTAGTTAACTTATATGTTAACCTTTTGTCTTGATTAGGCCCACAAGGCAGCATGACAAAAACTGCTGATTCTGGTCGACTGGCTGATGGCAATTCTCCAGGGCTTTCAGGCATAACTGTGGATAGATCTGTTGAGTTCAGTTATGAAGAGCTTGCTACAGCAACTAATGACTTCAGCATCGCTAACAAAATCGGACAAGGTGGTTTTGGAGCGGTTTACTATGCTGAGCTCAGAGGCGAGGTTTGAGCTATTCTTAAATCTTACTTCTCTGTGTAACCTGTTATATTATGAAAGAAGTGATTTTTTTAAGTTCTGATCTAATGAAGTAAATGGGTAAACAGTAGTCCAGAGAAAGGAGGAATAAGTAATAACAAAGGGCAGGGAAGACAAATGCGGAAGAACATTTGACAAATAAATGAATAGCTTAGTCATATGGTGATGTTATACTGATGCATTGGCAAACATTATATCCTGTATATTTTGCACATGTTAATACTAACCAACACCGAATCATGATTTCACTTCTCCAGTGGGTGGGACGTCCCGTGATTTTTCTGTAATCATACTTATTTTTAAAGTTTGAACCATAACCAACTTAAAGAATTATTCAAGTGTCTTTATACCCAATACTTTTTGTGCGGTGAACTATTTCAGAAAGTGGCTATCAAGAAAATGGACATGGAGGCTACGAGGGAGTTTCTAGCTGAATTGAAGGTCTTGACAAATGTTCATCACCTGAATCTGGTAAAAACTAACTTCCCTGCCACTAGAGGCATGTCTCTTTTGACACTCTTTCTCATTTTCTCATTTGAGAATGCATGCATGATACATATATACAGGGTGGCCAACATGTAGCATTCTGGGTGCTCGAGCACCCATTCAACCGTCCATGAACTACATATTCTTTTACAGAAATTTCTTAAAAAGTTGGGATATAAGAACTGAAAAATAGTCAAAACTTGGGGTGGGTGCTCTGGTTGAGAGCCAGATTTAAGGGGCATGGTCGGCTACGTTCACGGTTCAATCCCCTGGTAATAGAATTTTAAGAAATCCTTTTTTTCTTTTTTCTTACTCGACTTGTCCTTCTTTTTCGCCCATAAAGCTTGTTCTCTTTCTTTTTGATACTTTCCTTATTCTTCTTCTCTCTTTTTTTTCTTTTTCAACTTTCTTTGTTTACTTTTTTCATTTAGTTAATAACTTTTTTTAATGGTTTTTTTAAAAAGATTATTGTTCTGTTCAAATAATTTTGCTCTTATATTTTGCGATCGGTAGCAATTCCATCACTGTGAGATGATTAAAATCCACTTTCTTGATTTGATATCCTGAAGAAAGTGCAAAAGTTGCTGCAACTACCATCCATCCATCCATCCATGATTAAAATACATTTTCTTGATTTTATATCCTGAATAAAGTGCAAAAGTTGCTGCAACTAAGAGATTCCAGGGGATTTGTTACACTTGTTATTGTAGTTTGCACAGGGTCTTCAACATTCTTGAATGGGAGGGCCATTGAAACTCAAAACATGGTGCAGCTCTTCTTTTTCTATTCAATAGACTTATTGTTTCATTGATATCGAGTGCAGGTGCGGTTGATTGGCTATTGTGTTGAAGGTTCCCTCTTCCTTGTATATGAATACGTTGATAATGGCCACATAGGCCAACATCTACGTGGTACAGGTATCTTTGATGTGAATTAAATCACATGTCGTAATTAACTATCTTTCAGTAATAGTTCCTTAAAAAATTTTTACTCAATCTGGTCAATTTATCTCCAGGAAGGGACCCATTGCCATGGTCTAAGAGGGTTCAAATTGCTCTAGATTCAGCTAGAGGTCTTGAGTACATACATGAACATACCGTACCAGTTTACATCCATCGTGATATCAAAACAGCAAATATTCTGATAGACCAAAACTTCCATGCAAAGGTTTGTCAAGGCACCCTTTTTTGGGTGTTGTTGTCTATTGTGGGAGGCTATTTGTAGTAATGTTAGTTGTGTGATTTAGGTTGCAGATTTTGGTTTAACTAAACTGACTGAAGTTGGAAGCTCATCTTTGCAAACACGACTTGTGGGGACATTTGGATACATGCCTCCGGAGTAAGTGTTTTCCCATTTTGAATTGAAACTTTAAAAGTAGTAACATAACTGTTCCTTACCCTATTTTCTTCTTTGAAGAAGAGAATCCACTATTATTATTCTGAGAGTTGTTTCGTAATAAAATGACTGGTGATTAGTGCATGGTCAGTCAGGAAAAGGGTAGTTCTAATTATAAAGCAAGGTTTTCTTGACGCCTTGCTCGAAGCTTAGGTTGTTGCTTTCTAATTAAAGAATTTCTTTTGAGTGCTTCATTTGACAGATTTGCACATTGCTTCTCTACAGGTATGCTCAGTATGGTGATGTCTCTCCTAAAGTTGATGTATATGCTTTTGGCGTTGTCCTATATGAACTAATTTCAGCCAAGGAAGCGATTGTCAAGCCAAATGGTTCTTTGACCGAATCAAAGGGTCTTGTTGCTTTGGTAAATTTCTTTACATTGTTAATTGAAAGAATTATACGTTTGCTGTTCATTCCTTTTATTAGTCTCCTTCTTCAGTTCGATAGGCAATTTAAAACTTGTAATTCATAGTTATGCAACACTGATGCTAGTATTGATCCCTCTTTTGCCTTTGTTTATCATAGTTTGAAGAAGTACTTAATCAGCCAGATCCTGATGAAGACCTTCGCAAACTGGTTGACCCAAGACTCGGAGATGACTATCCCCTTGATTCAGTCAAGAAGGTACAAGATTTAAAATGAAACTTGCATTGGTAATAGCTACATAATTGTTTCCTTGTGCTTCTTACAAAAAGGTCCATGTCTTCACTAATCACAGATGGCACTGCTTGCCAAAGCTTGCACCCATGAAAATCCCCTAATAAGGCCAAGTATGAGATCAATAGTGGTCGCGTTGATGACACTCTCTTCATCGACAGAAGATTGGGATGTTGGATCTTTCTATGGAAATCAAGGTATGATAAATCTTATGTCTGGAAGGTAGTAAACCAAGATCTTGCTGTTTTGAGCATTGGATCAGTGTACTACTTGTGCATTTTTACTTGTATAGTACTTGCTTGAATAGTGTAAGAAAAGCATAGAGAGATTTCTTTGATTTGCACAAACTTTGTAAGTAGAAATGGAACATTTCCTCATGGGGAAATATATATTATATTGTTTCTTTGTTGTCTGCTGATGTGATATTATCAGGATTTCCAATTTTCAATTCTTTTTGCATATTGGTTTTGAATATAGTATTTCTACTTCATAATATTTCACAATTATATGGTTCGAGCTAAGATTACTGGGTTACATGTTTGTTTGTTTGTTCTCTTCATTCTTGTTCAATTGCAAAGAGGGAAGTAGTTGAATTTTGATATTTTAAGGAAGAAAAAAAAAACTCAAATATGTCTTAGACACAACTCAGCCATGTTATCTAATAGTTGGTCACATCATCATTACCAAAAGTGTACATTTGTGCCACTTACCATTAATGTCTCAAATAGCTGGTTTTTAAAAATCATATTTTACACGTGGCCTCCAATTAAACGAGTCATGGAACATATCGATCCCACCAAGTTAAACTCGGGAAAATAAAACTGACCTACTTCGAAACTGTATCCGATCCATGTTCATTTTAACCCAAACCCTAATTTTAGAACCTATTTAGATATACAATATCGTATGTAAAATGGGAGATTGAAACATAAACACTCGAATAAATAAAGAAATAGAATGGCCAACAGAATCATGGACACAACATAATGCGTTAGTTCCTTATGATCCATGTGAGCTCATGGAGTGTGATCTCAACCCGATCAACTAAGTCATCTAACACCGTATTGGGTGTGAGACATGATTACATGTTATGAGGATCCATAATAGCCCTTATCGAGGGCACAATCCATATAGAGGAACCAACAATGATTCTTAATCTATGTTAGCAAACATAGTTTCAAGTGGTCGCTGTTAGACTTATGTCTTCTCAATTAACCATTTATTCTTTTAAAATTTCATGTTCATAGCTTAGCCTTGAGGGCTTGGCTCATTTTCACAAATTTTTGCACTTTTTGTATCATAACTCATATTGAAAAAAATATTTCATAGTATTTTTAAAGTCCAATTTTTTGAAGTCTAGTGATTAAAGATTGTCACATCATATTGTAAGGAATCACCAAGAAAATAATCAAATAAATCATCAAGATTAGTTTTCAAGATGAAAATCATTTCTTTTTTACATGTTCATGTGCAATTTCAAAGTAGACTCGTACAATTAATAGGGTACGGACATATCTTAGAGAATAAACACTTTCATGGAAGGTTCACAAGGACAGAGACAAATTTACCTTGATGGAAGAGGTGTCACGTGACACGATTCGTTAAAAAGATATTTTTTTACACAAAATTACACGTAGCTTATGTGATTAAGGGCGCGGCTGGGACTTGGACGTCTCATGTTTGATTCCCTTTGCAACGAGGAGTGATGATGACCTGGACGTCTCGTGTTCAATTCCCTTGCAGTGCTTCCTTTTTTTCTCTCTCCTTGATCTTTTTTTCCTCTTCTTTTAGAGTTTAAATTATATGTACCATCAGTGGATAAGATTTTCTACACCATCAGGTAACTTTAAATATAATCTATACTATATTAAAAGGTGTGAAGGCCCTTAAAAATATTATTTGAACTTTTTACCCTTCATTAAAAGACTCTTCTTTAGATAAAATTATCTTTTCACCATCTTTTTAGAATTATAATTTTAATAATATTAAATATAATAAAAATTAAATAGAGAAAAATCCTATACAAAGAATTTTTTACCAATTAAAATAGACTTGATCTAAAAGAAAAATAGCATTAAAAAAATCAAACAATAATTACCAAACTATTTTTTTTAAAAGGAAAAGGGGAAAACTTCTTTTATTTAAGTGAACACGAACTTTGGTGAAAAAAGGAAAAACGTATTAAAATTTAAAAGTTCCCAATTCAAAAGAGAAAACGTGATTTCCCAAATAATAATTTTTCAAAAAAGTTTATTTAAAAAGGGTAAAACCTGTTAATTTTTTAAAATAATGTAACTAGTTTGTCAACTTCTTTTTTCCTAATTAATTTGAAAGTTTTTTTTTTTAAAAAAAAAGGGAAAAGGGGGAAAGTTTTTTGTTTAAGGGAACACGAGCTTATTGACACTATTTAAAAATAAGACAAAATTTTTTTAAAAAATTATTTTTCAAGTACTAAACAAATTATGATTTAAGAAAAATAAAAACAATTTCATATTTGAGATATTTAACGTAGTAGAATTTATTTGTATTTAGTCTGTAGAAGTGAAATTTAAAAAAAAAAAAAAAAAGTAAAAGGGGAAAACCAGTTATTTGTTTGAAAATTGTTTATTTGGTTT
>DF358203.1:29885-41455 GCA_000787875.1 Solanum virginianum
GAATTCAGTAGGAACACTAGCTGACAAGATCATAGACCTGGTAGTCTCCACAATATGTCTATGTTTTCGTTCAGCTACCCCATTTTGTTATGGAGTATCAGTACAAGAGGATTGATGTATTGTACCATCAGCTTTAAAAATTTCAGAAAGATCACCACTAGTATACTCACCACCTAAATCGGTACGAAAACATTTAATAATGGCAGAGTGTTGAGTTTTCACATAAGCTTGAAACTCAGCATAAGTATGAATAAGATCAGAGCGACGCTTTAGTAAGTAGACCCAACAATAACGAGTGTAATCATCAATAAAGAAAACATAATATTTGGAGCCGCCCTTAGTAGGAACAGGGGCCGGACCCCAAACATCGGAATGAACTAAATCAAACGGTGCAGAGAAAGTAGAAGTACTCATACTAAAAGGCAAAACAGAGAATTTTCCAAGTTTACAACCACTACAATCAGATATATTATCAGAAGGTAAGTTACCAAGGAGACCAGAATTACACATAAAAAGCAGGCGAGAGCCCGATACATGTCCAAGTCTAGAATGCCACAAATAAAATTTAGAAGAAGAAGCAGTCAAATGAAAAGTAGACAACTTGACAGGCATAGTTGCTGCATGAGTACTGAGATGCAGCTCATCGCTGGAAGGCGAGGAACTGCTGGAACTGATCAGCCAAAAAATCTGGACTCGAGTTCCCAATAACGTCAGAACCAGATTGATTCGAGGATAGAACCAAGGCTGCCTTTAGGTGGGTGTGGGTAGTGTTGCTGCTGCCCACCATGGTACTGAGTTGTGGGTTTATATCCTTGTGCCCGTGACTGTGTAGGCTTGTAACCTTGCCCCGACTGTGGAGGCTTCCAGCTAGACCCTTTTCGTAGTTCTGGGCATTGATATTTCCAATGCCCTGGCTATTTGTAGTAGTTACAATTACCAACAAAGGAGGTTTTGTACTGATTGGTTTTGTACTGATTGGTAGGAGATGCTAGGACTGGGGCAGAAGAAGGAACTGCCAAGACAGATGTGGAAGCAGGATATGCTCCCTTTAGAGTCTTCAAACAAGTTTCTTCGGCCATGAGTTCATTTACCACATCTTCAACTGATGACAGCGGTTTACGGTGCAATAATCCAAAACGACAATTATCAAATTCTGAACGAAGACCCATAAGTAGTTGGACAAGACGGTTTTCATCCCTACACTTGATATAAGCATCACAAGCTTGCAATTCAACAGATTCTGTTAATGCTAATTGATCCCAAAGAGCTGTCATTGCACAAAAGTAATCCTGGATCCCCAAATTGTTTTGTACTAAAGCACAAATTTCAGACTGCAACTGATACTTAATCGCAAAATTATTTTGCACAAACAGTTTAGACAAGTAATCCCAAATATCTTTTGCAGTTTTGAATTTCGCTAGTTGCATCCCAATCCTCTGTTCAACAGAGTTATTAATCCAAGTAATAATTTTGGAATTATTAGTCTCCCAAATACGAAAGAGTTCATCAAATTTTTCGTCTCCAGACTTTGGGCACACATTTTTTCCACAAACGTAATCCCATAGCCCCTTACCCTTTAGTCTCCCAAATACAAAACAGTTCATCAAATTTTTCGTCTCCAGACTTTGGGCACACACTTTTCCACAAACATAATCCCATAGCCCCGTACCCTTCAAGAAATTTATTATAACATAACTCCAATAACCAAAATTCTTTCCATCAAGACGAACACCAATAGACTGCAACGAGTCCTCACCACCAGCCATTGCACAAAATAATTAATTAAAAGAAATACAAGAGAAGCGAAAGCAGCGAAAAACCTGGATAACAACAAGGAGAACACTGAAGAGCATGTAGAGCGATGAAAAATTATTTCGGGATCCGCGATCGAGTTCAATTTTTTAACTAGCTCTGTTACCATGTTAGAATATATATAATCATACATGGACAATACTTAATGAAATAAATATTATAATCATAACATTGGAAGTATTTCATTATTGAGGACTAAAAGCCTATTTATAGATAAGGAAAAAAGAAGGAGTGAGTAAATCTTTAGATGTGGGACAAAATATATCAAATGCTAATAAAACGATCATAACTTTTTATTTAGAAGTTGGATTGATGAGAGCTTTGGTGTGTCGGGAACTAAACACGAGAGCCATTAATTTGACTGGTAATGGTCAATTAGCTCTTCATATTTTAGGAGGTATGCTTATTTGAAATTGGACCTAGAATGAATTTACATGAAAACTTTTTCAGTAGAGAAACTTTAAACTTGACTTTGTGTTGTAGGTTCCTTATGACCTTAATTCACATCCAACACACTCCCCCAAACTTAAGAATTAATCTCTTCATCTAGGTACAATTGATTCATTGAGTCTAATTTCATACTACAAATGATTCAACCATAGTCCAAAAGTCGGTGATGTTATAGGAGATAGCAATTCACTGTATAAAAGAGTGTAAAATATCATGAGAAATAATCTCATAAACTTCACTGCAAATAAAAAAAAGTTCATGCGAATTAAATTTATGTCTCGCAAAATTCTACCCTTAAATAAGACTCTCAAAGCCCTAAAGAGTATGTTGTAGATGCTATCAAATTTGAATAAAGGAGCTTCAAGATGCGTGTGTTACAAAATCTTTTCCTACCAGAGAAATAAATAGCCAAATATGAAAAGAAAAAAAAAACAATATTTTTTTAATAAAGAAAAGCTCAATTATGGTAAGAAAATTAAGATAACACAAACATCCCACACCAAGAACGATAAGTACTCCAACGCGCGATGTGCCAAACATATGAAATCAACACAAAGTACTTTATCGTCAAGGATGAAATTAAAAAATAAAAAGTGTCAGTTAAGAATTTAGAATTGATATTCGAAGTTAAATGTATATGTGATAGTGCTGCAAAGCTTTTTTTAAAATTTTATTTAATAATAAAATTATTAATTCTCATGATTGCAATACAACTAATGACATTCTCTTATTTAATAAGTGGGAGTTGGGGCAGCAAGCAGACACCTCTTTGTTGACGTGCTTATTTGAGTTGTTTGCTTCCTATTATACATTATATGAGGTTCATAAAAATATTTCGTGGATTTTTTTTAATTAATCTTCTTAAAGCAGCAGCTTACTTCAATTATAATTTTACAATATTACTCCTAATAAATAATTTTCCAGTAACTTCAACTACGATTTCATAATAATTTTCTCTGTAACTTCAACTGTAATTTCACTATATCTCTCTAATTAGTTATTGCCCCTCATAAATAATTTTTCTAGCTACTTCAATTGTTCGGTTATTTTAAATTAATAGGACCCATAAAAATATTTTGGAGATTTTTTAATTTAATCTTTTTAAAGCAGTTGCTTAGTGATTTTACAATATTACTCCTAACAACTAATTTTCACAATTGAAGGGCACATAAAAATATTTTGGAGATTTTTTAATTTAATCTATTTAAAGCAGCTCCTTAGTGATTTTACGATATTGCCAATGAAATTAGAATAAAAGTTATAATTTTTATTTAATTATGTCATTAAAAATAACTCTATGAATAACTATTTGGCCTGTTCAGTAACCAGTATAAAGAATATATTCAAAAAAATGGGCCTTGAATGTCATGATTCATGCTTTTATGATGTTGTGATACTATAAACCCAATTATGCGTTTACGATATACACTAATGAATAATGAATAATTTATATCTTATAATGATGTACACGTTATAATTTTGAGATATCTCACAAAATAAGTCTCAATGACACATTACAACGAACCACATGTTAAATATTTTTTACCTCATGAATGTGATATGATAAGTTGCTAATGTAGCCACCATATATGGAAGGAGGTGCGTAGCATAATTTTTCTTTATGTATAACTGCCATAATATAGCATTAGTGGTTTGTCCTTTTCTGGTATATATGATGGACATTACAAAAGAGATTTATTTTATGTGTAGTTAATATTTTATATTATTAAATATTTGTAGGTTAATTAATGTATAATTCATAATTAATATTTAATAAAGAATAATTTATGTCCATGCATAAATTATTTGATGGATGTATCATTCATTTGATTTAATTGAATATAATATTCTTACATATTCTCTATACGATTTCATTTCTAACGAACTAAAGATCAAAAATCAATTTTTACAACTAAACTAAAACGTGAGCTCTTCTCTTTGCAATTATGCCTTCTGCATATAAAAAATTATGAGTTCAAAATCCTAACATGCATTAAATTAAAATTTATGTAATAAAGATTTAAATTTTATTCATAAATTGAAATATTCAGCTTTTGAAACTTTTTTGCCGAAATATGATTGCAAGTAGGGGTTTTAAATGATACAATTCAATCGGTAATTTTTTTAAAAATTATATCTTCTTAATATTTTTAGTAAATAGTTAAAATTAAATATTTTAAAACAATCTCTAGCATATCAATTTCTCTTTCGTATCAGTATATTCATTGTTTTTTTTCTACGTTTAAAGTATCAACTCAAAATAACCATTATTAATATTTCTTTTGCAAATATGTTTTTGAAGAACTACTTCAATTCTTCACAAGAAGTCAACAATGTCAGATCTTGTTGGCATATCGTTTGATCTAAAACTTTCAATAAGAGTATATGTATATGTTTTGTCGTATTGTTTTATGGAGTATTTATTATAATAATTTTTTAATTTTGAATCTAATTAATTAAAGAACAAAGATCAAAAGTAGTTTATCACCACAGATCTATATATAAAATATATTTTATATCATTTTTCAAATATAAATAGCACCATAGGTCTAGAACCTAAATTATATTTATATTTAAAATATTATAAAATATATTTATATATTAAATCTAACATATTTGTATATATGTAAGGTTATTCAGTTATATTGTCATACCCTACGAGAGTACCTTAGGCGTGACCGACACTCAAAAACTATTGCTAGTCCTTGAGCAAACCACTTGGCCTCATCATCACATCTTACTCATCAACGGAAGAATACTCATGGAAAAGCATTAACGGAAAGATAGAGATATCATAAAATAGTCTCAAGAAAATAAATCAAGTTTAGAAAATGAAATACTCAACAATGCTCTACTCAAAGTCTATGAAGCCTCTACTTTAAACGTCTAGATGGTACCATGACAAGCCATGACTACCCAACTCAAATGAAAATAAAGTAACTGATAAGATAAAAAAAAGGGATGTCTAAATGGTACCATGACAAGCCATGGCTACCCAACTCAAATGAAAATAAAGTAACTGATAAGATAAAAAAAAAAGGCTCCTCCGAATAGCAGGGAGCGCTGACCGGTCTCTGGAGCTCGGGAACTTTGAACCTCAACGGTGTGCCTGCTGAAGTCATCTATCTACTGTATCTACATCATAAAACGATGTAGCGCTGATGACGTCAGTACGTGGTATGTACCATATATAAAATGACTCAATTAACAGATAAACTCAGACTCAACCAACCAACTCGACTCAAGACTCAACTCCTCATCTCATAACTGAACTCAAGTAACATGATGCAAGTTTAAGGTTTGAAAATCATGCTTTTTAAAATAAACTTAGTATTTAGTGTAACTTGGTTCGAAAAATTCATGATATGCTCAACTCAAATGTTTGCTTGGAAGTTTCTCTAACCGACATAACTTTCCACCCCACCATTAGTTTGATAATGTACAACGAAAAGACGTCGTTGCCACGTCCATCCTAAACTTGCCAAGGAATAAGACGTCAACCTCTAACTCTCTCTGTCGGATCCTAGGAGAGTGTTCCTCAAATGAGAACATGGGTCACCAGAATTATCCTGTGCGACCATCCTATGCTGGCAACGTAGTTCTGAGGTGACTCTTCTCACCCAACTCGGTGATTAATACTCCTTTCAAGACTAAAACATACCCATCAACTCAAACTCATCTCAGTCAACTCAATAACAATTTTCTCAATTAACTCCATAACTCAAAATGAGAACTCAAATAATGCAACTCAAGACTTAATTCACAGTATGCAAGACTCTCACGAATTACAATCAGTTGACATCATATCATCCATGCTCAACACACAAGGCATAATAGATGTTCATCACATGCATATATGAAATCAGAAAGCATACTTCTCAGGTTCAACTTACTTGATTTAGAAGGTTAGATTCGAAATTCTAATTTAATGTATAAGTAAGAAAATACTAAACTTAGGGCTAGGGTACCAAACAATCGGATAACAATCATATGTCATGATAATAATGATGCAACTACAAATTTAACTCAGATATATTCGTGATAACTCAGACATGTACAAGAATTAGGACTCAAGATTCACAGGGTTGAGAATATGCAATAAATACTCATAATCTTAACTCAAGTAGACGAAGGGGCACGTGGATGAACATAATCCAACGCTTTAAATAACCTTACATACCTGGAATTGAGGAAAGCTTCAACCTTGAACTCAAAAACCCTCGCTCCTCCACTTTTCCCTTCAAGAACTCTAACCTAGTTTATGTGTTTAGGGGCCTAGAAATATGTTTAAAAGGCTTTTTTCTGATTAAAAAGACTTAATTTCTCATGGTTTATATTTATGAGGGGTCAGGAAAAGTCTAGAATGCCCCTCATAAAAAAATATAATTTACACTGTGAAATACCCAATTCGCGTCGCAGATTGGGCGCCTTAGTATACTTTTCTCCAAAAATTTTCCCAACAAGTTTCCCCCCTCCTGTCGAAAAATTTTTTAAAAAATACAAGTGTTGGGGGCACGTCGTGGCCCTGGCGCGCATCAGCACTGTTTCGATTTTCGGATTGAAAAATTATTTTTCGATCGATTGCTCTAAAATTCGAACGAGACTATTTTCTCACTCACTTTTTTGTGCTGATTGCAAATTTGATCTCGGGATTGCAAACGAAGCATGGAAAGACGCGTTATACGCACGTTCCTCCTCTAAGGATATTCTGATAATTTTACTGAGCGTTACATATATTTGGATGCTTTCACTATTTTATTTAATAATTTACTCTTTTCGTTCATCTTTACTTGTCTCTTATTGACTCGACACAAGAATTAGTAAATGATACGAATAGTTTTACCAAATTATCCTTTGAATATAATTAATATAATGTCTTAATTAGAAACTGAGTATAAACTTATCTATTGATTTTATAAATTACACAAGTATTGTTAGATATCTTAAAATTGCATATATCTTCTATCATTAATTAGAATCTATGATAAATTAGAATTTTTTTTATCACTTGTAGGATGTTTTCTTGATTTAAATAAATAAGATAACAATGATAGAGTATTTTAATATAGTATAGATAGCATGAGAGTAAACGATAGCCGGAGGGAGTAATTTGTTAAAGATATTTTTTGAGGAATGAATATGTGGGTTGGAGGTATAGCAGTTTAGGCGTAGAGGTGGAAGAAAACGTTTGAATGGAAGCAATGGTGAGAAGAAGAAATCAGTAACAAATGGGGACTTGGTTACGGCCTTTTTTCGCTCAAACCCTAAATTGGGTCTCCACTCAAAACCTCCACAAATATGGTTAGCAATTCCAATCTCTAATTCTTACCGGATTTTTCTGTCCTTTGAAAATTACTACTGAGATTAAATCAATGGCCAGGTTGTCTTTTTCTTTATTGATTGATGGGTGTGTAAGGATTTATGGAGCAGGGTGGAAAGTTAATTGAAAATAGAGTTTGTTTCCAGTTTTGAAATGTAACTTTGCCAGCTAAACCAATCTATACTTTGATATTTTTGAGTATTGTAGCTGCAATCCGTTTGAATTATCAAAGAAACAACAATTAATATTGATAACTTTGTTTGTACCTGAGGCGTTATTAGCAATTGGACAATTTGAATTAATATTGAATATACAGAATCTGCAGGAGATAATGTAGATCTCCTGTTTTAGTGCCTTAGGTTATCTCATCATAAACTAGGGCAATGGTTTTTGTGGTACCGCCGTTTGCAAAGCTCCAATTTGTTAAACTTAATAAGCAGAGTAGAACTAGGAAAATGATATGTGAAACACAAGAGGGGGAGGTAGGTTAGATTATGAGTCGACTGTTGTTTAGACAAAATCGACTTCCCTGTAGATTAGAAGATTAGCTAATAATGAAAGTTTAGTAGATGCGTGAAGAAACTAAAAGCACTGTTGACACGGAGATTTTTATACTGGTTTGAATTATCAAAATGTGGTGCTTTGTCCAGTTCCCTTGGGTTACAAGGGTTTCCATAGAGCTTTGAATGTGTCTGTTACATGAATAGATTTGTTGTGAACTCTGAGAGTTTACCTGATCTGGAAGATTCCAGTACCCTTGTTGGTAACATCCTCAACTCGTGTGGATTTCTAAACTCTCTCTTCTTTTTCCCTAGTAACTATGTTGA
Organism: Solanum virginianum; assembly: GCA_000787875.1. Classification (NCBI taxonomy): domain Eukaryota; kingdom Viridiplantae; phylum Streptophyta; class Magnoliopsida; order Solanales; family Solanaceae; genus Solanum; species Solanum virginianum. Next base: position 38,295 of record DF358203.1, read on the forward strand.
ATAGAGTGCTTGTACTAGATGAAAAAGTGACTAGGCTTTTTGCTCAAGTGAAGTTGTACAATCTTCTTCTTTAAGGATGACTAACTTTTATATTTTTGGCTGCTTCTCTACTGTTGCTTGGACAGATTTGAATCAATCAATCTCCAATCGTGATGTCGTTGGATTGATCTGAGAACCAATCCTTGGTTTTTAGTAATTTGTTCTTATGATAACCCAAGGGATCTTCTCCTTCAATCCAGGTATACAAAGGTCCTTGATGAGTGTCCTGATCTTTCGTGTAGTAAGTGCGTGTTGCCTTTCCTTGTCGCATGCTGACTTGTTTCCAATTTTAGGCAAATCAATCTTGATACACATCAACCTTCCTTGATTCTGGTAGTGTGTGCTTTGCTTCCTTGTGGTATGCTGCTGACTTATTTCCATCTTTACGCAAATCCACTTTCCTTGGTTGTGGTGGCGTGGGCTTCTCTTCCTTTTTTAGAGTTATGCCTTCCCTTCATAGATTTTGGATGTCTCCTTTTTTCCTTTTCCTGCGCAGATCATTTAGGATAAGTGCCATCATCAAAACATAAGTTAATGAAGCTAACAATATCTGTATCATAGCAATGGTTTCAGCGGACGACTTAGGTTATCTCATCATTCTCCATGTTGTAGATCTTTGTCTCTGGTAACTGGTAACAGAAGGATGTTACTGCGAGATGTGAGTTGCAAGTTGCTACTATAGGTTTTCAAGTAGTTATTTAAGTCATTTATTGGCTTTGGTTTAGCATGCCATAAATTTTAGAATTTCCTATGTCACCTAATTTATGCTACTAATCAATTACTATCAGTTTTACCAAATAAATTTTGTTTAATATAAGAAAAAGTTAGAGAGAGAAAATGGTACTGTTATCTTGATCTGGTAGTTTGGGCATCCCATAAGGCCCAAACTATGAAAACAATTTTGATTCTAATCAGGTGCTACAGTTGTACGAGTAGTATCAGAATGATTTTTCTACCTGATGACATTCTTCGACACAAGTTAGTTGTAGTGGAAAAAGTAGGAATGCAGAGACATGAGAAGAAACAATGAAATATGGTATGACATTCTCTTAATATCTGAATTCTCATTTTGTTGGAATGCAAAAAATATTGCATCAACTAGGTCGGATTAAGGTGTAGGTGCTGTTGCAGCAAATTTGAGGAGGTTTTATAACAGCCACTGACTGTCAAGTGTCAACTATCTTTAGCTTATGCTTGTGCTTTACTTTATGATGATAGGTCTTTCCAACTTTGAGGCAGAAGCTAAGAGTCTAAGCAGCTTTATGCTTTTCTTATATACTTATTGACATAAACATTTCTCATAATCAACTCAAATCGCTGCAGTTAGGTGGCATTTTATTTAAAATTGATAACAGCTGATATAATTATAATGCATGAGCCAAAGAGAAGCATCTATTAACCAAATTCAAGATCCAAGTAACTTCTGTGAACTTCTCTTTTACAAACTTTCCTACACTACAGCTCTTGAAATATGTCCCACATGCACACGCAGATAGACTTAAAAAGATCATGGCTTTTCAGGCAGTCTGTGGGAATAAAGAAATACCAAACGGTCGTCCTGCTTTGGATTGTATTCTTCCAGTTGATTTTATATTTATGCTAGTTATATTGTTCTACTGGCTTTAATGCGATAGACATGATAGAAGATTTAATATTTGCTCTACTTATAGCTCTTGTTTGATTCAAGCTACTGTTATGATAGGAGCTGTTCTGAGTAGGTTCCTACCAGGCATCCTGGCAAATGAGGAGGCAACAAAAAGGACATTGCAAGATGACATATTGCAAAATGTTGAGGAAGTACAGAAAATCATAGGGTACGACTTTAATGATCAGAATTTATTGAGGCAAGCATTTACACATCCGTCGTATCACCAGGACTGCACATCTTATGAGCGGCTCGAATATGTGGGTGATTCGGTTCTTAACCTTATGATCACAAAAGAACAGTTTTTCATGTATCCAAATCTTCCACCTGGGTTGTTGTCACCTCTACGTGCTGCAAATGTTGACACAGAGAAGCTTGCGCGTGCTGCTGTTAAGCATAGTTTCCACAAGTATATACGGCATGGAAGGCCTATCCTTTCGCGACGAGTAAGCAAGCTTACTAATTAAGGGCATTGCTTTGTATTATTTTTATTTCTTTTTTTGGGATACTTGTTCGGAAATAACCCCGTCTGGTATATCGAGTGTCCAGAAAAATTCACACGGTTTGGCATTTGGTTGCTAATTCAGATAGCACATCAGCATTTAGCTGTTTCCTTCTGTGTTTCTGTGCCAGTGGAAATTGAAGCATTTTCACATAGACACTTGTATATGAAATTAACTCAGTTTCTTCATGTGTTTATAAGAATTTTAAATATTTCCTCCTTTTCCCTTTACTGATCAGTGGAGTCTATGTATGTGAAAATGGAAAAACACTTCTTTCCATGTTCACATACACTCCCCATTGATCATTTTCACATATACACACTGAATGAGAGTCTCACTTTACTTCCTTCGACTTTTCTCAATCTCGTGTAAAGTATGTCATTTTTTCATTAATATACTGCTCCTTCCTTACTGCTTTACCTTTATCTTAATGTTTCATTTTAAGGCTCCGTCGATGTTCCTCCATCTCTCCAATTGACAAAAGTTATCTTTTTCCACAGATCCAATCATTTATAAATGTTCTTCCCGAGTATCCTTTGCATTCCCATGGATTGATAAATGCTCCAAAGGTGCTTGCTGATGTTGTTGAATCAACAATAGGAGCAGTATATATTGACAGCAATTCTTCAATTGACACTACCTGGGAGGTATGTTCCCTTTCCCCCTCAAATTCCTAATTTAAAGAGCGGATCAAAATATTAAGGTGCATGTTTCTCTTATCATGTGAAGGTTTTGATCACGTTCATTTAATTGCCTTATTGTTCGTACAGGCAATTATTGTATAGATTGCTAGGACCTACTTGAACCCACTCACCAAAAAAAGAACTGTTAAGGAACCACCAAATATGGATAGACTATATATATTGTATTACTACTTTATGACTGGAAGTTCATGAGGAATCTTGAAATGTTAAATGGGACCATTGAACATGGTCCCACGTAAGGGACTACACACCTAGAAGGTGGGGGGGGGG